>JABMIG010000118.1:82939-210672 GCA_013187285.1 Cyclotella cryptica | reverse complement strand
ATAGTGTAGAAGATGATAAGTTTTTGATAACTCACCCCCAAAATATACCAGCCGCTGCCAATTGTTGTTGGCAACACAGCGGTGCAAGGCGGAATGACTAACTCAGTCTATGGACTGAGTTTCGACGATTTTGCCGGTAGGCCTGCAACTATTCAATTGGAAAAAAATGGGCGTGTGGTGAGTATAATAGTGTAGAAGATGATAAGTTTTTGATAACTCACCCCCAAAATATACCAGCCGCTGCCAATTATTGTTGGCAACACGGCGGTGCAAGGCGGAATGCCTAACTCAGTCTGTGGACTGAGTTTCGGCCATTTCTCTGGTAGGCCTGCAACTATTTAATTGAAAAAAATGGACGTGTGGTGAGTTTAATAGTGTAGAAGATGGCGAGTTAATGATAACTCACCCCCAAAATATACCCGCCACTGCCAATTGTTGTTGGCAACACGGCGGTGCAAGGCGGGAGGGACAACTCAGTCTGTGGACTGAGTTTCGACCGTTCCCATGATGGGCCAGTTGGGTATCAGTGATGTAATTGAAAAAGATACATTTGTGTGGTGTGAAAGCAGTGAGAGGGCACACTGCTACAGTTGTGTCTGGGTCGAGCACCAGTGTTGTAGTATGGTACCATATGTAGATATACTAAAACTGTATTATCATACGAATTTGCCACACAAGAATTAGGTGACGTGATACAAAGGAATAAGTAACAAACACGTAGACTCACTACTCCAATTTTCAGCCCCACTCATTATTCTTATGTGTTCTCATTTTTTGGCGGGGTCACTTCTGATAGTACCATATTTTGAAAATATGAACAGGCCCAATACGCTTTCACCAAATGAAATCATAGATCAAGCCTAGAATTGAAACCAAAACTAGACCCAACAGGTGATCTTGCTGTTTACAACTTGTGATTTGCTAAATGTGAGTCATGAAACAAACAACCACTCCGAAGATTTTTTTGCTTCAAAGCTTAGCATGATAAACAAAAATGCGGCTTAAGTAATGTATAAAAAGACCGGTAACCCACCCGTACACTCTTGAAATTCCGGTAACCTCCCTGTACACTCTGACGTTTTGCGAGTGTACGGGGAGGTTACCGGTGTTTTTCGTTTGCAGTGATGTCATGCAGGTTCTGAAAGTTGAAAGGTGGAAATTCATGATTGGAGCTTTTTGCAAACACCACAGTAGGAAAATGCTTGAGGAGAACCACTTCCCCCGCAGAATTCTTTGGCAGCAGGCAACGGTCTTCCTAAAGGACACCAAATGCACACTTAGTGCTGAATCTTAGTCCAAACCCATTTCATGCATTAAACATGAAGCTGGTGCTGAACCTCACACCTGGTTTAGTATCACCACAGTATCACTTCAGATTTGATGACTTCTTTGAAATGACATGCCGCAATAAGCCTGATATTGTGACTTCAACCACATGGAAACACCTTGTGGGGGTGAAGAGGCCAGATAGGAAACATACTCTTGAGCCTCCAAGAACCACCAAAGAAGCATTAATCTCACAAACTGGACATGCCATGACTGCAGCAAATACTCCCATTAAACTCATGCAGGACTTTGTTGATGGCCAACTCCATATTACAAGGTGACTTCAACTGCAATAGAGATATGTACTAAATGGCAGTCCAAGGTATTTCTGATGGACAAATCAAAGCAGACCTCTTTCATGATTCTCATGTTGAATACCAAGAAAGCATGAGAATCCCATTGTACTCTATGCAGAAATGATGGGTGACATCATGCTCTTTCACCAAGCCATCCAACAGCCTGACACGGGAGAGTTTGTAAAGACTGTGGTCAAGGAAGTTGAAAAGCATGTTTGGTACCAACACTGGGTCTAAGTCAAGAGAGAAGAGGTCCCAGTGGAAACTGATACACTTCTGGAAATATGAGCTATGCCCTGTTAGTACAACCTCATGACCAACAAAATAAGGATACAACACTAGGTTGAACATACATGGTGGAAAGAAAGTGTAGTCAATAGGTGTGACATGGTTTGCAATACAATTCACTACCATCATTGCCATTTTCCTCTCGTGTGTGATGTAACAGATAGGCTCATGCAGGTTTATGCCCAAATTTTCATTGAATGTGCAATGTACATGGAACTACCTCCAGGCATAGAGACAAAGCACAGAAATTCTAAAGACTATGTTCTGAAAATCTTTGCAAATCTCTACAGCCAGAAGCAGGCTGGATGGGTTTGGAATCATTACATGGTTAACCTTAAACCAGCCAAAAGAAATCCGATTCCAACAGTCATTGATTGACAAGTGTGTCCTTTACAGTGGTGACATCATTTTCATCGTTATGCCAAAGAATGCTTGTTGTTTGTTAATGATGGTGACATGCTATCTCTTATGATCAAGAGGCTCCAGGGCCAGCCTTAGCACTGAAGATCAAGGACATCAATATATTTATGTCGGAGTGAATATCCAGAGGAACTGTAACGGTGTTTACCCACCATGCTTTATGCTTTAATTAGTACCATTATGGATGGCATCAACGCCAGAATTCATACACACAGCCAGTCCCAGCAAAGGTTCCACTCCAGCTGCATGCCGTTTGCAACTCCCACAAATTTTCAAGGGACTTCAACTACTGTGCAGCAGTGGAAAAGTTGAACTATCTATGCCAAACGACCTTGCCAGATATCATGTACACAATCCATCAAGTTGTTATATACTCCACTGACCCTATACAAGAGCATGGCAAGGCAATGGAATAATTTTTATCATCAAGTATCCTGACATGTCGTGTTGGCCTTTGCTTCAAACATGATGCTCCCAAAGGTTTCCAATGCTACTACAATGCTGATTTTGCAGGCAATCAGAACAAGGAGTTTGCAGAAACTGACTCAAGCACCTCAAAGCCTTGGAGTGGCTGGTTGTATTCAATGCAGCCTGCCCTGTCATCTGGGCCTCCAAGTTGCAGTCACAAGTTGTGCTCTTGACAACTGAAGCTAACTATATTGCCATGTCTACGGCCCTCTGTGATGTCATTCCCCTCATGCAGCTCATTAACACTCCAACGGCAACTTATGAAGGTTTCAACATAGTTAATTAACTTATGCAGAATCCTGCATAAGTTTAACTAAAACGACCCCATTTTGTCATGTTCTTGTCATTTTCATGACATTCTGATGCGTCAGCTGATTTCCTTACAAAAAAATGGCTCTAGAGACCCTCATGTCACCTACCATTGTTCAGCCTGTTCATTTTGCGCTGATGTGACATCAACAAGGCAGCGCACATGCCATAGGATACACTTCCATCTCCACGATCGCTTCCATTGTCACATCTGTCCATCATGCAATCTCCCACTCACGCTTCACAGGTGTCCCTTGATCTCTTGGAGGACTCTAAGGATCTCAAGAGTCATGTGCAAATCTCTCAGTCAGTGCAAGCCCAGGCCTCTCTGGATTTATTTGAGGCATTGCAGCTGACAGAGGTTGATGGCTTACAGCTGAAAGAGGTCGATGGTCTCTCTCTCCATCTGTTGCAGGAAGGTGGTGCTGTCACCAACTCCTCAGTTGATGAAGCTGTAGGATCAAACACCAGCCATCCAAGAAGCCGATTTCACTTCATGAACGGGCGCATCAGGGCAACAAAGTCATTCTTCCTTCTTTTGCCTGAAGGTAACCTCTACAAAGAGATCGACAGTCATGCATATTTAAATGGCAAGGTTATGGCCGTCCCGAGAAAGGGTATCACAGAATACAAAATTCTCCGGGATACGTCATCCCTCCCTCATCTGGTTCTTGACAAGTCAAAGCTACAATGCTCCATATATTGAGAGGACAAAGACATGGTGTTCCAACTCAAAAGAGCTTGTGTGTTTTTTGACTAGGTATACCCTGATGGACTGACATAGGCCAAGAATCAGCCCATTTTTGTACCCTTTGGTACAAAAGCCAAAAGGATCATTCACAGGACGCCCCAGGAAGAGAGTCCCCTGCCCCTGATCCAAAAGGCATGGACTCCCCAACACAGAAGTCCATAGCCCCTGGCAAGAGAACACCCTTGAGAAGGGTATGAGCATACCAATTGTGTGTAGAATCCACACAAATTTCGGGTGCATTGCAAGCATTGGAATTGCAGTTCCACTGCCCTTCCATCCTCACAATTGGAGCAAAATAAGCTCATAAAATAAAATCTTCGACATCTGTCGAACCCACCAATAATTTTTGCGTGATATTTTTTTGCGACGAACGGCTCAGGTCATGGATTGACAGTAGGAGTACTTTCAGTCGACAAGTCTAAGGCAAAAAAGAAGGTCAGCTCAAAGACAGGTGAGAGATTACAACAATCAACTGTACCAGCCAACAATGAATCAGTTGATGGACCAACAATAATGGACCAACGCTTGACTAATTTGAGGATGGCTCTGGTACTTTGATATGCAAATGACAACACAACTAACAATACTTCTCTTCAAAGTGGCCAACAACACTAGGAATACGAGTCCGATGAAGAAAGGTTTGGAGAAGAGTTCATCAAGGACACAGGTTGTGTGCAGTTGGACAACAGTCATCGCCTGTACAGATAGGTCCCCGACAAAGGATACAATCCCCACAGTATGGAAGAATATGGTACCTTCTGAAATCCATGCAGCGTTCCATCCAGAAAGTGGTTTCTCAACTGTTGGAGACAAATGTCACCAAATGCGGTTGTCCATGAACTCCTTGAACAAACAAGCCAAGTGTACCTTTCTTCTTGGACGTGAATGATCCTTTGACAAAGGAGGAACAGCAAGCAAATCAAGATGCAACCTAGTATGGCAATACAACTCATCCAAACCAGACAAGTACGGCATTGACTTTTTTGTTCTCGTCAACACTAGTCAGGGACTTAATTTCATTTATCACATTGATGTGTATAAGGGAAAGTCAGGGAAAAATGCTACCAACACACATATCGTCAAAGAAGCATGGTCCCTCCGAACAACACAGAAAGCCACCGTTAACGTCATCGTCTCAGAAGGAATCTCAACTGATCCCGATGGTATGCGTGAATTGTACATGGATAATTGTTATACTGCACTTGAATGGTTTGTCTTGTTACAAGAGAAGTATCACATTCTTGCATGTGATACTATTAGATCAAATCGCAAGGGATGCGATTGTACAATTGTGAATCTATCCAAGAAAGCAGCGAGGGGGTCATTGCTGGCAAAGTATGATCCAATGAATTGTATTCTGTTCGGTCAATGGAACAATAACAAAGTTGTGTCGTTCATTTCCACTCTTGGTATTTCTTGGAGCACAAATAATTGATCTGCCGATTGAAGTATCCCTGTAGCGTTACACAACTGACAACTTTATGGGCGGCATCTACACGTAGACAAAGACAAAAAATTGGTGAGGGATTTACAAGGAAGGCTTTATTCAAGAAATGGTGTCATATGGGAGTACTGGGTGTTTTTGATTTTATGATTGTAAATGGATGAGTTGCTTGGAATGTGGCAGCTACTGACAATGATGCCAGGATGCATCGTTTTCTGTTATCAAACTGGAAATTTCAGTTAATTCTGAGTGAACAATTGATAGCATTCCGCAATGAACAAAGTGCAAATATAGCTCCCAAAGAGGAACTAGCTGCCTCAGCATCCAATTTGCATGGACATAATCCAGGTTTTCTGTTCCAAAGGGATTGAGAGGAGTGTGCTGTGTTTGTTGCCTCTAGGAGGGATTTCAGTCCATTTTTAGGAAAGAGAAGAGAGTGACAGAGCTAGCAAACATCCTACAAACATCACCCGATGCAATCTTGAACCATTGTTTTTGTGTTAGAAATTTAGTGGGCTGCAGCAATGAAGAATGCTTGTGCATGCACCTTCCATTTGTGTTCCTAGAAACGATTTTATCTTCAAACATCCACAACTAGTTGGCCTCACTTGTTTGGAAATAGCACATCATCCTATCGTGGAGGGTCTGTGGAAGTTGAATTCAAAGTTGAGCTACTAGTCTCGGAATGCTCCTAAGACAGAGAAGCGCCAGATTGTCCATTTGGTCAGGACCAACCATCCCCTCTATTATTATGTGCGCAGCAAATATGGACTTGATAAAAAAGAGGAGACGACTAATAATTGAATAGTCATTGGGGTATTTGAGTAAGAAATAATTGATAAAAGAATTGTTTTAATGGTAACTTCAACCAATAAACTATCATATAGGATTATCAGTTCATATCAAAAGAATATGCTTAGAGCAGAACAACTAATATGAATGGTCCACCAGTTCCTTGGGAGAACAGATAATTGTTACGATAACAACTGTCGCAACTCGTACCACAGAGATATACCCTATCGCAAAGCAAACTCAGCCATCAGCTTTATCACAAACAACACTTCACTCACTTCTTCCATCTTGTTCATACAGTAGAAAACTTTGTTCCAAGATGCATCACTGTTGCAGATAATTGTTTCGTTAGTGTACTCCTCACCAGCAAAAGTAACTGTCCAACCAAAAACATTGGACTAGTTGATGAACTTGTGTGCATGCAAAATTGGATAAACTCTATTTTCGAAAGATACACAAACCTTGACTTTCATCCCATCTTGACATGAGCCAAGGATACCTACTGGTACCCCTGACCCACCAGGCCCCTTTTTCAGGACCCAGGGACAATGGCTCTTCCCAAACAAGGGGAAGTATACAAAACCCAACTCATACTTTCTCAGAAAGAATATATTTGAGATACATACCTATCAGGTATATACCTCAGAAACAATGAGTTAAGTTAAGCAGTTGACAGGGGTCAACTGCCCAACTGAGGAGCCTAAAAATGCAATACTTTCTCAACTAGCAAACTTGCAGTGTGAGAGCTTCTCTGTAAATATTGGACACACTGGCCTCCAATATTTTACTTGTTAATCACAGTGATTTACATGATAAACTCGAGAGGATCACCATTAGGCAATCCTCATTTGTTGACCATTTCAGTAGCTCATAAATTAAGCCTTCAGACAACTGAAACATCTTTTCTACTTCGTTTATCTACAACTACTTTTCGATTACTTCCGGCTTAGGTCACTATCGTACGATAGCCGAACTCGGTAAGTTGCGCGCTCCTCAACCACACAGAGGCTCTTCCCGACGACCCACAGGCGGTCGAACAAATCAAGGTTTCACAACGCAGAGTACGTCGCTTCGCGACGGCACCGTGCGAACGATTTCTTCCTCAGTCCACCAAGGAGTTCCTACAAGAAGCTTTTCTTAGGCACTAGCCTGGGTGAGAAACTACGAGCCATGTCCTCCGTGAAAGCGATTCCCGAAGGGCTTAAGTGGGTGGAGTGCGAACGTGGCATTGGAGGGAAGAACTCCCCCATACGTTACATTCCTGAGCAGGATCCCGTGCAGGATGCCCTCGCGAAGGACAAAAAGACCACCTACTTCAAGTTGACTCTCCCTAACACGGGAAACGAGTTAAAGGTGGCAGTATGGGCGTCCGGGACTCCCGAGCAGTTTCTACTGCATGTGCGCTCCGCGATTCACGCATGCAAGCAGATGGGGCTTGACACGGACTTCGCGGCAGCCGAGAAGGCTGTTGAAACAGCCAAGATTGAGGCTGAACTAGCCAAGCAGGAGTACGTGACAGTACGTAATGCTGAAAAGAAGAAGAAGGGCAATAAACAAGAGGCGCCCGGTACGACTACCGAGACCGCTTCACCGGCCCTAGTAGAAGCCAAGACCACGTATGACAAGGTCTTGAAAGCTCTAGAGGCTGCGAAGCTCACCGTCGCAACGGCTGGAGCGAAGCCCTTCGAGCTTTATGGAAATCTCCTCTCCGACGAGGCACGCCAGCCCTGGGAGAAGATTATAAAGGCCCAAGTGACTAAAGCTCCTTGGGAAGACATCAAGGGAGTACCGCACACGGAGACTCCCACGAAGACTTGGAACTCGTTTCACGAGAGCGCCACGCTTCACCTGTTGCAGGTGTTCCGTCATGACGCGGGCGAGGCCCTCAAGTATTACATCACGAATACGCTAAAAAGCCCAACAGGGTTTCAATTCGCCAGTTTTTGTCCGAGTTGAACAGCTCAACAGCTACCTCGAGACACTGCCCTGCCTGTATTACAGCCCGAAGGCTAATCAGGCGACCAAGAAGGTATTGCCTCTTGATGACGCTGATCTTGCGACTCACCTATTGCGCATGTGTCCAGCTAAGTGGCAAACCCAGTATGACCTCACGGAGAATACCACTCCGGTCAGTACGAGGGCCCTGCTATTGGTCCTAGAGAATATCGAGAACAATGCGGAACTCGATAACAAGCCCGCTAGCACGACCAAGGCAAAAGGGGCTGATACGAAGCGGAAGATGGAGTCGATGGACTCCCGCATCCCCAAGAAGCCCAAGAAAGTGGGCTGGACCGAGAAGCACTGTGTGCTATGCAAGAAACATGGGGGGCCGCACAAAAGTCACAATACGCGTGACTGCCGCCGCTATAACAAGGACGGTACTCCTATCAAGAAACATGGGGCGCAGGTAAGCCCGGTTCAAAGGAAAGAAAACCGGAGGGCAGTAACTTCGCCCAGATTGTCCGGGCGGAGTTGAAGAAAGCTCTCCGCAAAAAGTCTAGTAAGCGCAAGAAACGTCGCGCTAACGACTCGGAAAGTGACAGCGACTCCGACGAAAGTTCGTGAAGGTGCGGGTCGGATAGCACTGGGGAATTACGTAGATGTAAGAAACGTAAATTAAATACTGCAATTGACAGTTACACTACCCCCAGTCCGAGTAAAGCTATCCTGACTAATAAAAGTCAAAATCCAAAATCAATTAAATCAGCTGTCACGAACGCTAAAATATTAAAAAAATCTTGTTCCAAGACAAAACAGCCCGAATTAAAAATTCGAAACAAAATAAAGTCAACGACATCATCCAACTTAAAAAAATCTTACGACAAAAAAGTTGTCAGTAATAAAACTCAACATACTGAGGCTAATGTGAACATGCCCAGTGTAAATTACAATATTAATCACAAACAGGAAGTGATTACAATGAACACCAAGGATCGCCTCGGTGTCACGGCGCAATTGCCATCATGGAACCAGCGACTGAAAGTCAATCCGCAGAGCCTACAAACAACCTCTGCGGAGTCGCCCCAGTAACAAAATTAAAGTCCTACTGGACTCTGGGTCTGATGGAGACCTTATTTTCCTTCCAAAAGGAAAAGACAAGCCTTTTCCCTACCTGACTAGGCAGGTGCCAAAGTCTTGGCATACGCCAAATGGGAGCTTCCAGACAACCGGAAGAGGTAAGATCAGAGTCAAATTCTTTGAGTACTCTAATTCCAAGGAGTACCTTCTACAACCCGATGTTGTGGAATACAAGGAAGATGGCATGACCAAACCAGGGTTTGACCTCATTCTTGGTAGTAATACCTTGAAAGAGTTAGGAATTGTCCTAGACTTTCGGACAAAGGAAATCACCGTGGATGACATCTCACTGCCAATGAGAGACATCAACAAATTAAAGACAAAAGCTACTGTGGAAAAAGCTTGGACTATGAACAATAGCATCTACCAAGAGACATCCAAAGAACCACAGAGCACTCTGGAGGCAACAAAACGCCTCATAAAAATACTAGACGCTAAGTATGAAAAAGCGGATCTCAGGGCAATTGTCAGAGACAATTGCACCCACCTAAGTGGCCCAGATCAAGCAAGGTTACTGGAGCTCCTACAAGAATTTGAGGAGTTATTTAGTGGGAAACTAGGTGACTGGGATTGTAAGCCGGTCTCCCTCCAGTTAAAGGAAGGAGCACAGCCATACCATGGCAGGCCTTTTCCCATACCCAAGAAACACATAGAAATAACAAAAAGAGAGGTACAACGACTATGTGACTTAGGGGTACTCAAATGGCAAGATGATTCTGAGTGGGCATCACCCACATTCATCATACCCAAGAAAGACAACACCGCACGGGTTGTCAGCGATTTTAGGGAGGTAAACAAACGGATAGTGAGAAAACCGCTTCCTATTCCTAAAATCAGCACTGTTCTACAAGAACTTGAAGGCTTTACATATGCCACAGCCCTTGACTTAAATATGGGCTATTATACCATTAGATTGGATCCAGATGCGCCCAAAATATGCACCATTATCTTTCCGTGGGGTAAGTACTCTTACCTGCGGTTACCAATGGGCGCTAGCATGTTCTCCCGACATCTTCCAGGCTAAGATGTCTGAGCTAATGGCAACCCTTGAGTTCGTGCGAACTTATCTGGATGATTTACTATGCATCAGCAAGGGAAACCTAGAAGATCACCTTACTAAACTTAGAAGGGTCTTCATTAGGTTGCGAGACGCAGGCTTGACCGTCAATGCGCGCAAGTCGCCTTTCTGTGCCATGGAGACAGAATACCTAGGATATGTGCTATCCAGAAATGGTATAAAACCACAGCCAAAAAGGTACAGGCAATCCTCGCATTAACACCGCCTCAAAATGTTAAACAGCTCCGTAGGTTTCTAGGCATGGTCCAGTACTACAGAGACATTTGGGCGAGACGCAGTGAAATACTTGCACCATTAACCAACTTAGTTGGTGAATGTGGACACACCAAAATCACAAGGGCTAACAAAACCAAGAAAAAGCCGTGGTATTGGAGTGACATCCATCAGCAAGCATTCGACACTGTAAAGGCAACTATCGCCGCGATGTTACCTTGGCCTACCCTGACTATTCCCAGGGATTTGAAATTTACACAGATAGTTCCAAATTTCAATTGGGCGCTGTGATTACTCAAAACAACAGGCCGCTGGCGTTCTTCAGTAGAAAACTGAGTCAGGCGCAGCAAAAATATAGCGTGACCGAACAAGAACTACTGGCCATAGTAGAAACACTAAAGGAGTTCAAAGGCATGCTTTGGGGACAGCAAATTACGGTCTACACTGACCACAAGAATCTAATGCAGGATGCTCTAGGTCTGACCTCTGATCGAAAGTGTACCGCTGGAGATTACTCTTAGAAGAGTATGGCCCCACCATCGTGTATATCAAAGGCATCCACAACACCGTTGCAGACGCCATCTCACGACTGGACTATGGACCCGCCATAGATGACAGGTCAACCTGGATGACTTTCGCCCAGTGTTGGTGCTACCACAACACCTCACAACCAGAAGCATCCCTAGCATCCACCCAGGAATCCATGAACCAGGTGTTTGCTAATCGCAACGAAGAGGACTCCATCTATCCCCTCACAACCAGAGAGATAGCGGAGGCACAACAACAAGATGAAAGCCTACTAAACAAAGGCTACTCACCTCAATTAGTTGAGAATATTAAAGTACTCTGCAAGGATGGCAAAATGGTTATTCCAACAAGCCTCCAACACCGTGCGGTAGCTTGGTTTCACCACTACCTACAGCACCCCGGGACTAAACGTCTCGAAGAAACTCTTCGTCTGTCGATGTATTGGAAAGGTCTAAGAACGACAGTCCAATCACATGTCAAAAAGTGTCACAGTTGCCAGGTGAACAAACGCAGGCAGATAAAATACGGAAACTGCCGACAAAACTTGCCATCACCAACCCATGGGAGGCTCTATGTGTGGACCTGATAGGACCGTACACCCTCAAGGGCAAGGACAAGACACAACTTGACTTCATGTGCGTCACAATGATCGATCCGCAACAAGCTGGTTCGAAATTGTAGAGTTGCCGGTATCACAGCTCCCGAAGCTTGATATTCCCACGGGTACAAAGGGGCACAAGGGCAAAGACACACATGTCCACGAGCAACAACCCTACTTTGACAAGACGTCAGCAACAGTAGGTAATTTAGTCAATAGGACCTGGTTTAGCCGTTACCCACGTAGTCAATATATTATCTACGACAATGGAAGTGAATTTAAACTTCACTTCGAGACCCTCTGTGAATCATATGGTCTGAAGCGTAAGCCAACCAGTGTCAAAAACCCACAAGCGAACGCAATACTCGAGCGGGTGCATCAAACAATCATGGCGATGCTCCGCACAGCTGAACTGGATATGGCCGACACCATCAGCGAGAGTGCCATTGCTGACTTTCTCACAAATGCCGCATGGGCCGTTCGCTCTACCTATCACACAGTACTAAAGACTTCGCCAGGTGCAGCTATTTTTGGAAGGGACATGTTGTTTGACGTCCCCTACATCGCTGACTGGTCTAAAATAGGGGAATATAGACAACGGCAAACTGACCGTAACACCAGACGGGAGAATGCCTCTCGCATAGACTGGGACTACCAACCCGGTGACAAAGTACTGCTGCGTAAAGACGGTATCCTCCGCAAAACAGAGAGCCGGTATGAAAGTGATCCTTGGACTATCACGTCAGTTCATACGAATGGCACAATAAGGGTTCAACGCGGAACTAAGTCCGAGCGACTTAACATTCGGAGAGTTACACCATATTTCGACTAAACTAAACAAGACTTGTACCTTACCCCTCTCTCCTCTCAAGACTTACGCTTTGTCATTGCTACACCATCTTTTTTTCCTCCTCGCGGTTTTTTTCCTCGGGGTTTTTTTTTTGGGTTTGCCCCCTTTCTCCCCCCTTTGGGGGGGGGGGGGAATGGGCCAAGGGAACCTTCCTGGTCCCCTGACTGCTGATAAGGTAGGCTTACACCGCATACGTAAGTATCCTCTACGTACCTTAGCACGCGTTCCACGTGGAACCGGCCACATACCAGCAGCAGCTGCCTAAGTCAGAGAGACATCAACATTCTCTCACGACCAATCAAAACTTAGAACACACAAAGAGCCTAACAGCTCACATTACAAAAATACACTTAGCACTCATAATTTACTAAGTTCGTCGTTAACACTTAAAAACACTGGTAAAGCTATTGCGCACTAATTGACAGAACTTAGTAAAACTTAACAGTAACAAACTACACGTTACCCAGCGCAAACAGAACACCCCTGTCATCCTTTTTGTCATCATCACATTGACATTCTCGACACCATGGCCTCTTCAATCTATAAAGCACCCGACGTTGCTGCCCTTGTGGACATCATCGAAACAGAAGGTATCGAACCTCTCACCGGCCGCCCAGACTGCCACAAACTCGTCCAACTTGTAAACCAACTGGCCAACGGATGTCGCAACATCGATTGCGACTACTCGAACTACGGCATGTCTTGGCTTGTCTTCCCGCAAGCCCTGTACCAATCGCTCACAGGCGAGAACATTGTGGCTCCGATCCAGCCACCTCTCGTGCCACCCTATAATCCTAATGGAACGCAGCAACAGAACGCTGTCATTTCTATCCAATGGCAGAAAAACAAAGAGTTATATGACCAAATGGTCAACACAGACAAGGCACTTATCTCTATCACCAAGGCCAAGCTCGACCCCAAGTTCCGAGCACAACTCTCCAACATGTTCGTTGGCACACCCGACAGGACTTTCCAGGCTTTCTACACTCGGCTAAACACTAAATTTGGCCGCCCGTCTCCCCACGACATCACGAAGAATGACGAACGCATGCGCAGCCCATGGGACGCCACAGATGACATTTCCTTCCTCATCAAACAAATTAGGGATGGAGCCGTATTCGCATATTTCGTAGCCCAACAAAAGACTGACAAGGAACTCGTCACACTCGGCGAAAAGGCAATTCTGACACCGGCCTATTCGCGACACAATACCAAGGTTGGAAACGCCGAGCTGAAAATGACCGCACTTGGACGGACTTCGAAGAATATTGGCAGTCCGAATACGACCTCTGGCATGAAACAAGCAACACAGCGGCACAAGTAGGTTATGGCGGAAACGTCAACCAAGACACAGACGGACAAGACGCTGAACAAGCCTATTTCACCAGCATGCAACACTTCGGTGAAACAAACAACCACAACGCCGCCACCTTCAGCACCCTATCAGCCACCAACGCGCAAATGGCAAACAGCATCCAAGCACAAATTGCTGACCTAACCCGAAAAATGGAAGGACTCGCCAACGCGGTACAGACAACCCCTCCCGTCCAACCAAACATGACATATCAACCCGCCCCGGTCGCACAGACACCCATGTACGCCCAACCTCCCTTTGCACAGATGCAACAACAACAGTACACACAAGCACCGCCACACCAGCAGACCTACGGCAACCGCACTTTCGGACGTACCGGCGGCCGCGGACGCGGCAATCGACAACGCAGACGAAATGCATACCACCAAAACAACAACCCGATCCAACAACAACAATGGGCGGGGCCCAACGGCCATCCAAACTCACAGCAACCAGCACAACAACAAGGCTTCTACACGAGGCAGACTCACACGAATCCCGTCAAGTACCACAAGAATTGGAACTACTGCTGGAGCTGCGGATACGATGTCGCCGACGATCACACCAGTGCCTCATGCCCCTATCCACGCCAGGGCCATGTCTACCATGCCACACGCACTAACACCTGCAACGGTTGCCAGAAAAACAAACACAAAACGCCAAATGTGGCGGGAAGGGGCGAAGTACGAGAGATAATGAATAAAAATAACAATACATGTTACACAACACATACCTCGCTTCCGATCCCCACCTATTCTATGCATAACGCCTCTGCTACACAGAACCACAATACCGACAACTACGCCATAGTAGACTCCGGCGCTTCCGACAACTATCTCACACCAACAGCCAACGTCAAATCCAAGACAACACTGCATCAACCAATCCAAGTCACGTTACCAGACAAGACAACATTACGTTCGTCACACACATGCAAAATGGACCTGCCACTACCTCCAGCCGCACAACAAGGATACATCCTACCGGGATGAAGAACCACTCACTCATTTCAGTCACCAAAATATGCAACGCAGGATGCCAAGTCATTTTCGGTCAGGACGAATGCAACATCATCCACAATGGTACAATCGTCATGACAGGACACAAAAACAAGCACAATGGCCTCTGGTACATCCCCATCAAACAGGCCATTCACGACACTCCCTACACCATTTTTCCCGATACCACAACGCAACACATCAACAGCGTGTACCACACATCAACACTGGCAGAGACAATTCAATTCATCCACCAGTGCCTGTTCTCTCCAACAATCGACACACTATGCAAAGCATTAGACAATGATCAACTCATCGGTTTCCCGCCAATCACATCATCGCAAGTCCGTAAATACTTACCTGAGTCCACTGCCACCGCCAAGGGTCACCTCCGAAGAACCCGCAAACACACCCGATCATCAACAAGAACAAGGAACTCCGAAACACTAATCCAAAATCAAGACTTCCGTCCAATCAGCGAACCTAACACAGACTTCAATTATTTGTCGGAGCAACAATTGCAGAACAAAACGATGGTACCATCTACACCGACCAGACTGGTGCATTCCCAGTCACATCCTTCCACAGCAACAAATATCAATTCGTAGCATACGAATACAGAAGTAACGCCATCCTCGTACGACCACTCAAAGACCAAACAGACAAGTCTTTAACAAATGCCTTCCGTGAAGTGTATGAATACCTCACGGACCGTGGTTTCCAACCAAAACTCAACGTCATGGACAATCAATGCAGCAAAGCCGTCGAAAAGTACATACGCTCAACAAAAGCAGACATACAACTCGTCAACCCAGATGATCACCGCGTCAACGCAGCAGAACGAGCAATACAGACATGGAAAGAACACTGGCTCTCCGGTATGGGCACACTCGACCCCACCTGTCCCATCCAACTATGGTGCCAATTCATCGAACAAGGACAAGACACACTAAACTTACTGCGCGTCTCCGTGTGAACCCAAAACTCTCTGCATACGCCGTGCTTGACGGACAGTTCAACTTTGATAAAACTCCACTCGCACCGGTCGGCACTCGCGCACTCATTCTGCTGGACCCTAACTCACGCAAAACCTGGCAAAGCCACGCCCTCGACGCATGGTACGTCGGCCCGGCCAAAAACCACTATCGAAACTATCGTTTCTTCATCCCAACGACAAAAGGATACCGCATCTCCGGATCAGCAAAATTCTTCCCAAAGCACACGAAAATGCCAGCCATCGAACCCGGTGACACCGTACGTCTCGCAGCACAAGATCTCATCACAGCAATCAAAACATTGTCTACAGCACCAATGACCCTGTCGGCACAACACACAACAGCACTACGACAACTTGCTGACATCTTCTCAACAACAGCGGCAGTCAACACAAAAGAACCCTCCACAATCGCCACACCGGTTACGAGGGTGGCCGCTCCTGCACCACCTCCGAGGGTGAGCGCCCCATCAACATCAGTAGATCCAACAGAGCCAACCAACCTACCCACACAAAGGTTCGTACATCAACGGCACACCAGAAGCAATACACCCATGCCAACACCATCAGAAGACACCAGCACACACACATCTCAACGACAAACAAAGTCGACACACGACCACAACATGCCGAACTACATCACCCAAGATGACATCAACGCCGTCACAATCAAACCACCTACTGGTTTCATCGCCCAATCAACACACACACCCTGCAACATCAAAGCACATGCCCTCTATCACGTCGTCAGCAACCTCCTCAACACAACGTCTACCACCGCTTACACACCAACAAAGCACAGCACTGATACCCAATCATTTACATTTGATGCACAACTCGAACACACATGCAACGGGGTTGTACATCCGGTGACAAAAGAAACAATCACCAAGTACGAAAAATTGGCAAATGATCCACTCATGCAAAATGTCTGGACACAAGCGATGTGCAAGGAACTCGGCCGCCTCGCCCAAGGATGGGATGGCAGCACAGGCACTGACACGATTTTCTTCATGTCACACAACGAAATCAAGAACATTCCAAAAGACAGAACAGTCACTTACGCCAGAATTGTCGTCGACTACCGCCCCCAAAAAGATGACCCGAACCGCGTACGCATCACAGTCGGGGGCAATCTCATAAACTACCCCGGTGAACTCACAACAAGAACAGCCGATCTCACCACCGCAAAAATCCTCTGGAACTCAACCATCAGCACACCTGGTGCGAGATTTGCTTGTGCAGACATCGAAAACATGTATCTACAAACACCAATGGCACGATCACGAATACATGCGAATCAAGGCAGATCTCGTGCCAGCAGCTTTCAAAGAGGCATACACCCTCTGGGACAAGATACACAACGGGTACATCTACATGGAAATAAGGAGAGGCTGTTATGGCCTCCCACAAGCAGGCATCTTAGCAAACAAACTACTCAAACAGAGACTCTCCACAGATGGGTATTTCGAACTACCCCACACACCAGGTCTCTTCAAACACATCAGTCGCCCGGTCCAGTTTTCACTTGTCGTCGACGACTTCGGAATCAAATACACCGGACAAGAACATCTCGACCATCTCATACAATCAATTAGAAAGCACTACGACGTCAAGGTTGATCACACAGGTAGTTTGTATTGTGGCATCACCCTCGACTGGCATTACGAGGAGAAATACCTCGACATCTCCATGCCGGGATACGTCACAAAACAATTGACAAAATACAACCATCCCCATCCCAAAAAGCCAGTAAACACACCTTGGGAGCCATATCCCATCAAATACGGGCACCCTATCCAAGAAACTCTCCCAGAAGACGATTCCCCCCTCTTAACCAAGCAGAACATCAAGCACATTCAACAAATCGTGGGATCGTTCCTCTACTATGCACGCGCAACCGATCCAACCATTCCGCATGCCCTCAGCGAGCTCGCCACACAACAATCCAACGCAACAGAACAAACACTCAAACGATGCCACCACTTCCTCGATTACATGGCCACACATCCCGACGCACGAATTCGATACCACGCTTCAGACATGATACTAAACGTTCACTCCGACGCAAGCTACCTCTCCGTCAAAAATGCGAAAAGCAGAGCAGCAGGAATATTTTTCCTCGGGTCCCTCCCGCAAAATAACAAACCAATTCGGCTCAACGGTGCCATCGCCGTCCTCTGCACGATTCTCAAATTCGTCGCCGCCTCCGCGGCTGAAGCCGAACTCGGGGCACTCTTCCTCAACGCAAAAGAAACAAAAATAATGCGTCTCACCTTAGAGGAGTTGGGGCACCCCAACCCCCACCCCTATTCATTGTGACAACTCCACCACTGTGGGCATCATCAACAACACTGTGAAACGTCAGAAATCGCGAAGTATGGAAATGAGATACTTCTGGCTACTGGATGGGCACATCAATAAATATTTTGATTTTCAATATCATCCAGGTTTAGAAAATCTTGCTGACTATCCCAGTAAAGCCCACCCAGGTAGTCATCACCTCTCTGTACGTCCCCTGTACGTACACATGTCAACATCCCCAAGACTGTTACCACGCGCTGCTACACCAAGTGTCCGGCGAGGGTGTGCTGATAAGGTAGGCTTACACCGCATACGTAAGTATCCTCTACCTACCTTAGCACGCGTTCCACGTGGAACCGGCCACATACCAGCAGCAGCTGCCTAAGTCAGAGAGACATCAACATTCTCTCACGACCAATCAAAACTTAGAACACACAAAGAGCCTAACAGCTCACATTACAAAAATACACTTAGCACTCATAATTTACTAAGTTCGTCGTTAACACTTAAAAACACTGGTAAAGCTATTGCGCACTAATTGACAAAAAAGAAAAAAAAATAATTAAGAAGTTGAAAGGGGAAAGCCCAACTGAGGGGCCTAAAATGCAATACTTTCTCAACTAGCAAACTTGCAGTGTGAGAGCTTCTCTGTAAATATTGGACACACTGGCCTCCAATATTTTACTTGTTAATCACAGTGATTTACATGATAAACTCGAGAGGATCACCATTAGGCAATCCTCATTTGTTGACCATTTCAGTAGCTCATAAATTAAGCCTTCAGACAACTGAAACATCTTTTCTACTTCGTTTATCTACAACTATTTTTCGATTACTTCCGGCTTAGGTCACATCTTCAAAATCCACCGTACATATGTTTCTTTGAGATAGAACACCCTCAAATGACTCATCATTGGGTACTTCTTTGCCTTCATCATCAATGTCCCTGTGGCCTGTGTACCTGCCTGATGGTTAAGGACACAACTCACAAATGAACTTGATTACGCATTTGGGGATGCGGAATCAAATGCAACAACCAAGAGTTCCATGCTCCCCGAATACAAACTTGTGGTAGAGAGCATTTCTCTTATGAGAGGGGGCCATGGAGGAGCTCAAGGACTCAAGTTTGGCCTGCAAATCCTGCATATAAAGAAGGGCTTTGCAAGGGTTCTTGTTGCAGTCAGGGCAGAACATTTGGCCAGGGAACAGATGAGACAACAGTAGAGGAAAAGCAAGTGAGGCATTGAGCACAGGGGTGTTGACAAGAGTTTTAGAAGAGTGAAGAAAGGAGAGATAAGGCAGATAGTGAGACAGTGCACGTGCAAAAACAGGAAGGGAAGAGACAACAGCAGGGAGCAGGGGAAGATTGACAGAGGCATCTAGGACAAAAAGGAATGGGGCATTAATAGAAGTTTTAGAAGAGCCCGGAGAGAAGAGACACGTGTGAATCTGCACGTGCAAAGACTGGAAGGGAAGAGACAACAGCAGCGGAAGAGGGACGGATGCATCAAGAATGACAAGGGATGGGGTGTTGAGGAGAATTGTATGAGCATGCATGGGAAGTGATGGGGCTGATCGTGCAAAATTGCATGTGCAAAAGATGACACTTAAGTGAAGAGCTCTAATACATTAAATACCTTAACTTATGCAAGATCCTGCAGAAGTTGTAAAATCAACTTATGCAGGATCTTGCATAAGTTAAGGTACGTTGAGGGGAATTTGATGTTGTCCACATGGAGCCATACATGTATTGCAAGGTATTTGAAGACAGTTCTAGCATACTTGATCTCGCCACAGACTTCCATGAATCTGTCCACATACCAAGCTAGTCAACGTATGTTACCTCCACTTTTGATAACATGACCAACATGCTTATGCTAGGCCTTAGCACAAAATGACTTCATTCAACATCACTGACTTATGTGCGGGCATGACTTACTATGCCTTTCATACAGATATGTAGTGAGAGAGTGTTTGGTTAGGCTGCGTCATTGGAAACACTCATGATAAAATCATAATGGTGGTCTCGAGCAGGGTCCACCCAACTCAGAGCACGGATACCCTAAAAAGAGCCTCCAGCTACTCAGGTTGCCTCGGGGGGCTGCCTGGCCCCGACCGATGCCCGTGTGGGCTCAGCCTGGCGGCCCTGAGTGCTAGAGACCTCTTCAAGAATATCCCCGTGCTGTGAGTATAACAATGACGTGGGCTAATACCATAACTCCCACAAGGTACACCCCTATGCCTGGAAGGAGGGAGTTGAAGAGTCCGAGAGAACAGATTACAAGGAGAAGAGAGATATAGAGATACGATCAGCATAGGTCCATTGATCGTATTGAATGTTGATGGCCTGAGAGCTACGACAAAGCCGCCATCGGCCATATTCATAAATTTGGCGAGGCGAGGTCTTTTTAAATTGGAGGGAACCATGAGTTCCGCCGCGACCAGCTTGTGAGCATCCGCCACGCCGCTACATGTGCATACTGTAAAATTTAGAGGGGATAGAATTGTCGTCACCCTGGAAGGGTCATAGGTAAGCATCCCCTGTCTGCCGAAGCTGAGTCAAACAAGGATAAATGTAAAGATGTCGAAATGAATAGGACGTCCAAGGGCTTCCATTATTGTTGACAAAGATAGGGCTTGGGTGAGGGGACCACAGCGGAGAAAAGTCGAGAGGGACACCCGACGACACAACAAGCCAGGTGAGATGCCCATTAATGTAGTAAAAGCAACAACTACATCCGCCGTAGAGGTGTGATTCATTTTTGTCTGAGGTAACAACCAACAGAGAATCATACCAATCCCTAAGGGAAGGTCATGTAATGGTCCGTCGGATGGGAGGATAACGTCAATGTCAGCGTATGTAAGGCTGAAGGTTTCACTAGAGCAAAACCACCCTAACCAAAAAAGAGCATTGGCGAGTCCTGCCAGTGCCCAAGGACGCTGGCCAGAGGAAGTAGATGCTGATGCGTAGTTAGCTGCAAAGAACCAATCCATGAAGAGCACGTGTCGGAAAAGAAGGGCTGTGGCCGGTTTTGACTCAGTTCCTAGCCAACCAGCCACCCCCTTAGTGAAGAGAGAGAAGGAATAATTGTCAGTGGCTCGGCAAGGCTGGGACAGGACATGTTGCTGTTGGCCAATGTAAGTAGACAAAGGTGCAGAAATCATCATTTCCCATCCCAGAAATTGGCTGGCAGCGCTACATAACTGACGAACAGTGGCAAAGCTAGCAGTAGAATCATCAGGTGACCGTTTTGATGACCGTAGACTGAAAGATTCCTGCATCCACATAATAGGGATGTCGGTTGTGGATGGTGGCCGTTGGAAACATACACCCTGAAGTATGGGAGACATGCATGTGCTCAAAGGACCGGATAGCTTGCAGCTTTGATTGGTATTGTTTATGTGTTCTGCTAGCCCAGGCGGGTTCGCGACCAATCACGGACCGAACAGTACAGAGTTTGCAGATGAAGGTGCCCCAGTGCCGAACAATTGGGAACAAAAGCCCTGCTCCATGACGAAGGCGTGATGAGAAGGGAGGACCGACACGGAAACAGGAAGCATAGTAGTTACACCGCAAGGAGACATCGATAGTCCCGACTCAAGGGAGAATCTGGATGAAGCAAAAATACATCAAAGAATGGCTGTATCAGGAGAGAGGGCTTGGCGGCAGCCGACGCAAGTGTTCTGCCTGCCTACGATGGTATTGGAGTTCCTCGGGCACCGGAGATTTGTCCAACCTGTTGGAGGAGTCAGGCCATGTGCACACGTGAGGAGCTAAGTATAAGACAATAATTGGAATAGGCAACAGAGGTTGATCGAGCAGGGCAAAATCAAGAGGCGATGCCATGGCCAGCTCCTTGATATGTCGTGATAACCCAAACCAACAACCAGGGATAATGCGAGGGATGAAAAAGAGTGCCAATGTAGTGGTGGGACATTGGACCCATGCTTGCAACATGAATGTGATTGCCTGTTGGGCAAGTTCTGGGGGTGGAAACCATACAGAGAAATTGTCCAGGAGTGTGCTTGCAATCCACGGATCTGACCAAGGTTGAAGACGATAGGTAGAGGGCAGATGGTATTGGTTGATGTAAGAAAGGATGAGGTTTGGATCAGGGGTGAGAGGGACAAAGACTGCAGCTGTGAGCATGCGCTGGTCTGTGATTGCTTGAAAGGGAGTCACCCATACACCTCGACTGAGAGCATCCGAACCTCGTTGGATCATTACAACACCGGGCACGTGAACAACCCAAAGCTGAATGCCAAGCTCAAGCTTGAGATACTTTATTTGCCAAATCAATGCGTGAAGGCGAGGGCTTGGCAAACTACCAGCCTGTCCAATCCAATAGGTAGTAGAGTTATCCGTAAAATAAAAGACTGTGGTGCTTCTGATAGAGTCACCACCGTGAGATTGGAGATGGAGCAAAGTCAGGTGCAGAGTTTTTAGTTCCTTCCAGTTGGAGGAGAATTTGTATACGACAGGAGACCACAATCTTTGCCACATTCGTAACAGTACATCAGGGAGTCCAAGGGTGCCACCACTTCCAGTGCCAGAGCCATCACCCCAGTTGGGGATAAGAGTTGCAGATCAAAGCATGCGAGACCGGCGCCCGTGGGAGGAACGAAGCAAGGTTGACCACCAGTGAAGGTCATCACGCATGGGTGATGGCAAGACAGTTTGGTGCAGTAAGGGGCAAGCCCGGGTCCCATCCCTGGAGGGTGAAGAGCATCATAATGGGCCCGCAGATACGTGGCACCAATGCTATTTGGAGTGGCTTCTACCAAGGATTGCAAGATGCCTGTGGAGACGGCAAGGGAAAGCCAGGAAAATGACTGATGGACTGGTGCTGTGCTCAGGTATTCAACAATAGCAACTGCACGTTCATGTTTGGCGAGGGGAATCTTGAGCTCAGGAAAGGTCGTTGTGTCGAATTCAAAGCCAATGAACTTGATGCATTGACTTGGTGGAGGGCATTTCTTTGGATGACAGAGAAAGCCCAAACGACAGGCTACGTCCAGGAAAAAGTTTCGGATGGAGTATAGAAGCCAACAAGTTGGTGCATGGAGGAAGAAATCATCCACAAAACCCCAAACTTTAACCGCAAGGCTGTGGTTGTTTGTGAGAATGTAGCGGTACCCTTTGAGTGGATCGTAGGTACCCTCAGGGGTGAATCCTGTCCACCAACAACTGGCCGATGAAGATCCCTGGAAGAGGTGATTGGACTCACGAACAAGTCGAAGGAAAGCCTCTCCACCACGACAGGCAACCCCAGGCGAGTTGCCACCCCCCATGGGCAGACCAAAATACGCCAAGAGATCACTGGTGCGCGGATGAAGCATTCCAATGTAAGGAATGTCATCTTGATGAGTAGGGAAGTTGTAGAAATACTTGGAAAAGTCAAAGACTGCGGACCATCCGCCGTAGTAAAGCTCGTCCAGAATATGGGAGGCACAAGGAAGAACTACGGGATCACTGCCAACACTTGCATTTTGTCCACCTTTTAACATATCAGCAATACAACGATATTTGCCTGGTTGACCTGGTTTGGGTATGGTGAAGAGAGGTGCATTAGTTACAACATCGATAGGATTGCCCTGATTGTCAACAGGGGGGCGAAGTACTCCCAATGCCACCAACACATCAACAAACTCATTGGCCACTTTAAGCTCCTGGGGACTCATTGGACAGTTGGGTTGGATTTGATGCACTGGTTCCATCAGAAAATTCATAGAACCACCTAAGCAAATCTCCTCCCATTGTGATTTGGGAAATTCGCACCAAAGGAACTGCAACTGGGTGGGAGTGGGTCCTTTTTCACTATAATTCAGTCGATGACGCGCTAGTTTGTCCAATCCATCTTGGAAGAGGGAGTTGCTGTTGTCATAGAAGTTGCAGGCGTATTGAAGGCGTTCTACTCGTGTGTTGTACCAGTCCCCACCGGGTGTCATATCAGGGGGTCGCCATTCTGGTCCGGTGTCACAGGAGGGAATGTCTGGCACACCGTTGCTATCAGCAGTAGGTATTGGTATTGAGTCACTGACGATGTGCACCAAAGCATTCATAAGCTGCAGAAAGAATTGACTAATATATTCCCAGTGAAAGGTGCTAGTCAAGTTATGAAGCAAGTTTGAAGTGAGGGCATTGGAATGAATGCCACGGGATTTACGGGATTTGTACGGCCCAGGCCACGTGCAGTCTCCTCCAAGAGAAGTTGACGGGGACCATCATCATCCATGATCCACCCCAAGGGCTTGCTGGGCATTGGGTCTCTATCAAAACGAGGCACTTGGTGAATCCCTGTAGGTGGAACAGGTTGTTTGTGATGAGGGCGCAAGCCTTTAGGAGTGAGTAGATTCTGCATGGGACAACTAGGCGAGAGATGGCTGTATGATCCCCATGACCACGAACCCTCACAATCCCGCACAATGATAGCTCGGGGTTGGGTGACCGCCCCACCGCAGTGCTGGGAATCCACCACTTGCATCTTGGTGGAGTAACCGAGCTCCTCCCATCAAACACCAACACTTTTTCCAGCTGGACTGTGATCCCATAGGAGAGAGTTGGGAGGCCAGACCTCCACAACAAACAGTGGACGAGAGCTGGGAGATGCCTCCCGCACACAGGACTCCCATTGGAAAGGAGTATAGGAGTGTTTTGGACATTGCCAACTGCCGCATTTCACTACCAACATGTCAACTGGGAACTTGTTCAGAAGGTTGAGTCGAGGCCGCGGGCCTTGAACAATGTTTTGTCGTTGGCTGGAAGGGATGCTATCGGAAGTCGCCTTACATGAGATGGAGAAAGTATGGTGAAAGTGCTCCCATGCATCCTGCATTAAGTTGAGGCTATCCCCGTAGGTACCAAACATAGAAACCAGACCATCTTGGGGAGCTGGCATCTCACAAACCTGCCTCTCAAACACTTCATCAGCACCCTCTGACTCACCTGGAGTGTTGCAGAGGAAGAGAAGGAGAGCCAACAGGCAAGCAAGCTTGAGCGCAAATTGTGAAGACTGGCTCTGCAAAAACCTCTGCAGCAAGGCACCACACTGGCAAAAGACATCAGACACAGGGCCCGTCAAATATGTTCACAATGTAAAAATTCATCTCATAGGTGGCAGCGATAGGCTTGGAAAAGAACATCAAGTCAACCATAGGCGCCACTGAGGCAAAACATCTCGCATTCATAGAGGCAATAACATCTCTGTCACAGGCAAGGTAAACTCACTGGTTGTCACGTGAAAGCTGGCTTATAGGTTATGTTCCATCAGCTTGGGGGAATGTTGTTGCTACTCAGGCCGCAACACCTTTATTTCACAACCTTGCAATGGTGTATCTGCATGACATCCAAATAGACACAGAGGGGGCGGTATCCGGCCTCACCCCCCCGTAAGCACAAATCTACCACAAACCCTGCAGCAAAATCCCTTGCAGGTGCATCCAAATAATACAAAACACAAACATCACAAATCATCAAAGGAAGAATAAAGGGGCCAGGCCTTAAGCAGCCTTGTGGGAGGCAATGATGGCTTTGATCACTTCCTTCTTGTCAGCTTGAGGATCGGCCTGCAACTGCTGGAGCGCCGCTTTGGCAGCCTGCTTGGCTTGGTTGCGGGCGAGTTCATTGTTAAAAGGACATTTACTTCGACCAAGGGCCACTCCCAGCTTCTCTTGGAGAGCTTTGCTACCGCAGTGACTGCACTTCTGAGCGTCCAGTCCAGTGTTGCTTTGAGTGCGGCCACCACTGCCATTCCCGGCGGGACTGTCCAAGGACTGGGTAAGAAGAGATTGCAGCAATGGGCGATAGATCAGGGTGTTGACAAATTTGTTGTGGGATGCATCACGAAGACAGGCGTAGGAGCTGAGTAGATGGGCTTGATAGGTGGGGCTAAGGACACGAATCTGCACCAACTTCTTGGAATAGTATCGCAAAGTTTGCTCCACCGTTCCACCTTCAAAACCGTGCTGAAGGGCCTGTTGTTGTACTGCACCAATTAACCCCTTGAAGTAGGTAAGGGTATCCTGAGCAACTCGAATCCACAATCCACAGGAAAGGTATTTGTCAATAGCATCATCATCATAGTGGGGGCGCTGCATAAAGATTCTAATACAAGAGTCTATCTCCTCAAAAATCAGTGACTCGGCTTCAGCAATTTCCTCAGCCACGTTGGTCAACTCAGCATGCGTTTGAATCCCGGAGAGGGTGGACTTCTTCTCCCGCTTCCACTGCGCATCCATGATCAAATTCCGTCCAGCCACCTGCATCATGGAGATGGCCCCTTCAAACACAGTTTCAATCTCACTCCTATCCATGTCCAATTTGTGATACGTACCTGGCATTGCTGTCACATCTGTAATACAAGCCGCAAAACTGTCTCGATCCTTCCTATGCATCCCTGGAGGACAGAGGGCAGCCCCCATCTCTTGGTCAGAGATCTTCAGTCCAAAAGCATTCTTGTCATCTCCAGTCGACGTGTCCTTAGAAAACAAGCGAATGTTGGTAGCTCTGACCACCAACTTTCTGTGTCTATGGCTGCTCTTATGGCGGCGGCGACGGTTCTTCTTCTTTTTCCTCACCCTATTGTCCTCGAAGGAACTGGAACTATTTGACTCTGACTCCGACTCAGACGATGATGATGAAGAAGAGGATGAGGAGAGTGAAGCAGAAGAGGAGGAAGAGGATTTCCTGCCTGACTTTTTGGAGGATTTCTTCTTATCCTTTCCTTTCTAGGGGAGGACTTCTTTGGCTCACTGGATTCGTCACTGACAATGCCACGGCTGTCACCATCTCCACCAAGGCCACCAGCTGCTGCAGCAATCTTGCCCTCCTTCAACCAAGCCTTGGCTTCAGCCAAACTGTCAAAAATCTCCGTCATGTTCCAGCCATTTTGGCAAAGGCGATCTCGGTCGGTTGCCGACAAAGCAACACTCCGAGCTTTGTCGCTGCTACATACATGTCCACTAATCCATTCTGGCCCGGCTGGCAGCTGACCAGTCGAGGCACTTGAGCTGCCCACCTCAACACCTGAGGAGTTATTGGTGACAGAGTGGTCTTTAGCCGGGTGGAAGGAGTTTGCTGAGAAATCAAAGGCCACACCGGGTGAGTTGTCACTGCTCTCATTGGTGTTTAATCGTTCAGCCACCAGGTGCAAGTCCTCTTGATGGTGGGCATCTTCAGCAGCCTTGAAAGCATCCCATTCATCCTTCGAGAGGAAATCATTATCCTTCCTATTGATGATGTTGCCAGTCTTGAGGGGGACTGGTCGGTAGTAGCCTTCAACTCGGCGAACTAGAGTCAGGTGAGAGGTACGCTTGCATCGGTCAGAGCCAGATACGACCAAGCGGCCATAGACCACACCGATCTTCTTCCCACCCGGACTAATCTTGTAGACTCTGTGACAGTGCTCCTCGCTGAGATGAATATAGTCATCAGCATGGGGACGGTTGCTCACGTTGGATTCGAGGGTAACGGCACTCGTAGTGGAGCCAGTGCTCTTGATGGTGGCGGTTGACCGCTCGTCGCCAGAAGATGTGTTATCCCAGTCATTCATGGTTAGGGTTGGACGGCTTCAAATGTAATGCTGGAGGTGACTTCTGTGCTCCGGTGAAGGCTCGTTGTTTCTCTTCCCACTCTCGATGGATACGGGCAAACAATTCCCCCCAGCTGAGATTAAGACTATACTGAGGGACCGATCGAACTACAGAGGCAACCTATTCAATCCAATCACTGCTATTGTTGATGGCAGTGATTTCTTCAAATGAAAAGTGAGGCTCACAAGAGGCGTAGAAGCTCCTAACAGTGGAGGGGCCATGATAGTAAAACTTCCGAGTTACTTCCTGGTTACCTCTGTGTCACTTCCCGAAGATTTTGGGGTTCTCATGCCAAAATGAGAAGGAATCGCCCTTTGGAGTTCTCATGCTAAAATGAGAAGGACAGTGCTTTGCTTACGGATCGCATTTGTCCCCAGTAAAAAACCCTAATGAAAATCCCTCTCTTCCGCCTCATCATCCGTATCTCTGCTCTTCGCAGGCTAACCTTCCAATTAGCTGTAAGTGACCAGATTTTATGTACATACTGGTGATATTTATGCATGTAATAGGGAATGTTACAGAATTGGTTTTCTTTTTGTGGACTATACCCTTATTTAGACATTACCTGGGTTTTTCTGGAGCATTATTCACATTTCCAGAGTTTCATCTACAGACTTCTATTGCATCCCACAAGACTGAAATGGAAACTAGGAGAGATCTCTACGGAAGACTTTCTTACATTGTTTGATTATTACCAGTTTATAATAATCATCATTTCAAAGCTCACAACCACAATTAAACTGCAACTTGAATCCATGCCAACTGCGACTACTAATATTGCTATCTAAGCTAGGGGGTATTCACTTAGTCAGTCAGAACCCTTAAACTCTTGAGAATCACAACAGTTGACTTCTTGAAGAATAAGTTGGCCAGTTGAAGCTCAGTTATCAGTTGACCGGTCAAACTTTGCAACGACTGGAAGGGAAGAGACAACATCAGGGGAAAAGTGATGGAGACATCGAGGATTACAGGGGATGGGGTGTTGAGGAGAATTGTATGAGCATGGAAGGGATGTGATGGGGCTGATCGTGTAAAATTGCACGTGTGAAAGATGACACTTAAGTGAAGAGCTCTAATGCATTAAATACCTTAACTTATCCAAGATTCTGCATAAGTTACAAAACCAACTTATGCAGGATCTTGCATAAGTTAAGGTACTTTGAGGAGAAACTCAGTTGGAGGGTTAAGGAAACAAGTGAGCACAAATTTGATATTGTCAATATGGAGCCATACACATACGTACTGCATGGTATTTGGAGACAATTCTGGCATACTTGGACTCGCCAGACTTCCATGAATCTGTCCGCATACCAAGCAAGTCAACATATGTCATGTCACCCCAACTTTTGATAACATGACCAAGTTCCTCATGATATGCCTTAGCACAAAATGACTTCATTCAACATCACTGACTTATGTGCAGGCATGACTTACTATGCCTTTCATACAGATATATAGTGAGGGAGTTTTTGATTTTATGTGCATACTGGTGATATATATGCATGTAATAGGGAATGTTACATAATTGGGTTTTCTTTTTGTGGACTATACCCTAATTTAGACACTACCTGGGTTTTTCTGGAGCACTATTCACATTTCCAGAGCTACATCTACAGACTTGTATTGCATTCCACAAGACTAAAATGGAGACTAGGAGAGACCTCTATGGGAGACTTTCTCACGTTGTTTGATTATTACCAGTTTGTAATAATAATCATTTCAAAGCTCACAATCACAATTAATCTGCAACTTGAATCCATGCCAACTGCCACTACTAATATTGCTATCTAAGCTAGGGGTCAACCAACTTAGTCAGTCAGAACCCTTAAACTCTTGAGAAATACAACAATTGACTTCTTGAAGAATAAGTTGACTAGTCGAAAGCTCAGTTATCAGTTGACCGATCAAACTTTAGTATGACTAGTGAAGTCTTTGTGCAACCAGTGTCTGTTGTGTGGACTTTATGTTCATCTTAGTCAAACTTCATTTCCAGCAAGTGGATGAAGAACTCCATCTAACAACAACAGCAATGCTGTAGGCTCTGTCTCTCTTGAAGAGTTAGAGGTCCTTAAGGATTATTCAATATTCTTGACCAAGAAGACGTCTCACAGTGAATGAAAGGCATTTTTTGGCGCGCGTCAACATTTTTTGGCGCGCTAAACCTAAACGAAAGCATTTGCAATGCTGTTCCCGCCAGTTTCACTGAGCTCTCACCCACAGCAAACAACGCACAATTCAATACAACACGACACAGCACAACATGTGTCAGTGTATTGTATTGTAACACGCGTGAGAACTTGCGGGGCAATGAACATCAATGAGAACATCAATTACTAGCCGACCGTCAAACTGATCCTCAGAGTATTAGAGAACCACAACAAACAATTAACGAAGAGCAGTATTCATTGAATATATCGAGAGGTAGCCATGAGCCGTTCTGCCAAGAAAGCGGTGGCCGTCCTCTCGGGCGCCTATTTGGAAGGGGCGGGGAACAAGGTAAGATCTTTGCGGCGCCATCCTCCATAATCGTTGCCACGTCTTTAAACATTGTCTCATTCCTTCGCCATTCAATTCGTCCCCCCTCCATCCAGAACGAAACCATCCGCCGCCTCCGCGAAATAACGTCCGAGCTCTCCTCCTCCGAAATCTCCCCCTCCAGCCACCCAACGCTCTCCTCCCTCCCTCCCGTCCTGTGCTCGACCCCCCTCCTCCGATCCTCCGACAAACAAATCCGCCTCCACACCGTGCTGGCCTGCATGGAACTATTCTACGTGTACGCCCCCTCTCCTCCCTGGGACGACGCCGAAACCCTCGATATATTCGATCAGACCATTCGACAACTGGGAAACCTCGCGCATTGCACCGCCTCCCGAGAGTTTGAATCGTACTTCCGCATCCTGGAAATGCTGTCCGAAGTCAAGATTGGAGTGGTGCTGGTCGATTTGATTCGGACGGAGAGCGAATGTCGTACGAGGGCGGAGGAGACCTTGCAGGAATTGATCAAGACCTTGTTGGCCGGGGTGCATGTCGATCACCCGCCCGAGGTGGGGACTCATGCCGAAAACGCCATTGCTGCGTGCTTGGAGGAGTTTGAGACGGTCATTCCCATCGGCGTGCTCGATGAGTTGTTGTTGGCCGTGGGGCAGGGTCCGGTGGTGTACGTCCCCAATCCGGAGTATTCGAAAGCCGTCGCGAGGAAGAAGCGTGATGGAGCAGAGAAGGAATTGCCTCCCAAGGAGATTCAACAGACGCATTGTGCGTATCTTGTTGCTGCCAAAGTCATTCGCAAGACAGAGGATAAGGTATCCAGTCCCGTGGCGGCTTTGTTGAACGGTCTTTTGGGGGGAGACGAGAGCGTTGTTAGAAAAACGAGTATTGCATGTGCCGATTCGGAGGAGTGGGGGGTCAAGAAGAAGGGCACTATTGTTGCTACCGCGCCGAGTAATGAAGTTAACGTGTACTCCATCACTTACGAGTTGCATAGAATTGCACCCAATATTCTCACTACGGTGATTGGGACGGTGGCTTCGAATTTGGTTTCTGGGGATGTGGGTGCGAGGGGCAGAGCGACCAAATTACTGGGGAGGTTGTTCGGGGCGCGGACGAGTGATGTTGCAAGGAGGTTTGGCCCTTGTTTTCGGGAGTGGTTGAGGAGGAGTATCGGTGAGCATCTAGTTTGATTTGGTTTGTTGTCTGTGTGCGTTTCTTTATTTGGCATTGGATTTGAGTAGGCCCATACTTTATGATCACTTATGCGTTGTCGCCACTCATTTGCCATCCTATCACCCACACCTTCAGATTCTGAGCCCAAAATCCGAGAAACTATGGTAAAATGCTTGACAAACTTTCTCTCCAACAAGCATGCAGAAACCGCCCTCTGCCAAGACGTCAATGACGCCCTCGCTAACATAATCATCAATGAACCCGTACTAGACATTCGCCTCCTCGCCATACATCAAGTTTGCGATGTAGCCCACAATGCTACTTACGGAGAGGACGAAGCGATTGGTCGGCAATCTAACCCGCCCATCTCTGCCATTTCAGCAGAATTGCTTCAAGCAGTGGGGACTCGAGTGGGTTCCAAGAACAAGACCGAGCATCGCGATGCCATTACGGGATTAGGACAGATTTATCACCGACACTATATGAAGAGGAAGTTGAGCGATTTACAGGAGGGCGGAGATGATGTCAACATTGGTGAGATTTTAGAGGTGTTGCGTGCTGAATGTCTTTCCTCGTGTGGTGACAAGAGGAAGAAGCAGACGACGGATGATAAGTTTGGTTGGATTCCGCAAAAGGTGTTTGAATGCGTGTCATTTCCTGATGCGTCGGATCCTGACATGAGAAATCGGATATTCCAGCTAGTGGACGACGTTTTGTTGGGATCGGCTAAGTCTCATTCTTTGTCGCCCACAAGCCGCGCTGTTGGATTGGCTATGATTCTTCATTCGTTGAAAGGCAAAGATAATGCCAGGAAGTGGATGACGACACTCTTTACGCAGCGGGCCAATTTGCAGAGGGCTTTGGGATCATATCTTGATGCAAGACTGAGAGCAAAGAATTATGAAACGGGTTCTGCCGAGGCGTTTACTGCTGATGCAGAAGCTATGGAAAAATTGGAAGTAGTTGCCTCTTTGACTGCTCCGATCGGCTCAGGTAGCCCTTTGAATTCAGACGCTGCGTTTGCAGTTCTGAAGAAGCTCCATACCGCCAAAGACAAGCACATTTTCAGGATTCTTTCTACTATTGCCACCCCTATCCACTCACCAGTGGCTCGTGCGCGTGCATTTGATGAACTCCCGAAAAGGACGAAGAGTCTTGGCAATGAAACATCTTCGTGGGTCAAATCTCTTGCTCGGCGTTGCTCAATGGGATCATTTTTCAACACCGAGTCAATAGAGCATTGCATAATTCTTTCTCAAGAATGCTTTGAGGCTGACGATTGTGAGGCATCATCGCTATTTTTGGAATGTGTCAAGATTGCTACATCGGTCTTTCCGACACTTGGTGCCACGGAAGAGGGCTTCAAAAACTTGGCGGAGTTCTTTGATTCATGCCAAACTACAAGCGTGTCGCATTCGACGAAGAAGGACATGGAGAAATTTGGCCTGTTGACGTCTATAAGTGATATATTGGCAAAGGCGGCTTCGTGTCGTCCAGCCGTTGATGGAAAGGTGAGCCAATAACGTGGGCTCATTCCACCCGCTGTGTGCAAGGATGAGCTAACTATCAATGCTAAAACACTGTCTGACATATAACTAACTGCGTTCTTCTTACATTCCAGAGCGAGAGTAAAGCAGATGAAAGCACGACAACACTTAGGTCACAGCTGCTGCGATTATGTACTCGCGACGGCACTCCGGAACAAGCTAAAAATTCTGTTCACGCGATATCATCATTGATTAATCCCCAAACGAAATCAACAGATGTCGCTTCTCGCCTTCGGAAGGAAAAGGAAGAATTCCTTCCGTTGCTCAAAGCCCTTGTCAGTCCTTCTCGCTTGTCTATCCCTGACGATGATTCGAACTTAAAGCATCAGTCTCGAATTGTCAGTGTTTTAAGTGCGATTGCAGCCATCTCTGAATGTGCCCCCTACGCTTTCAATACTCCCGGAGAAGGGGGCAAATCTGGTTGGGGTAAACGTGCCCTCGAGTTTGCTTTGAACGCGGTGCTTCTTGGTAAACGTCAGAGTCTCAATACATCTCGTGATGCTGATGGTAACAGTGAATCCGAAAATGAGGTTGATTCTCCAGAGAAAAGTGGAAGGTTATCGCCGAGGAAGAAGTCTTCGAAGAAGCAGTATGAATCATCTGTTCACTGTCGAATGCTTTGTGGAGCGATCGAGCTTCTTGTTACACACATAAAGTCCACAATATCGAAGTTGAAATCGGATCGTACTCAATCGAAATATTCTGTACTAGAAGAACCGTCCACAACTTACTTGAGCGAGGTGTTTTGTGTCCTCGTCCAAATCATCGAAGCTGGTGGTGTCCCCCCCTCTAGCGTGAATGGCCGATATTGTAAAACCGAGGAGGACCAGGCCGAGCTCCGTCGCTGCGCAGCAGTCAACTTGATCAAACTCAGTGACGCCAGCTTGCAGCTCGAGCAAAAGTACTTGACTCCTCGTATGTGGCACATTTTAAGTAACGCGGTGCTTGACAAAGCAACCTCCGTTCGTGAGTCGGTGATGGAGGAGCTTTCGACCATGTATACAGCTAGCAGATTCATGCCCAGTTTACGTTTCGTGGCTCTCATCACTCTTTGCGTCGATAGTGATCACGGGCACCTTTCTGCAAATGCAAATGCAGCAAACGTAGGCCGACGATCTGTCAGTATCAAAACAGCAGCCACCCAATGTATAAAAAGTATTCGCAATACCTTTCAATCTACCCAAGCTCAGTGTCGTTCCCTTGGTAGAGAAGCAGAAAAGAATTTTGAAAGCAGATTGAAAATGAAAATCATGCCCGAATATTGTGTTCCATACGCCTTTCACCTGTTGGCGTTTCGCCACGAAACCCCTGGTGCTGCTGGGGCATTGAATGCAGACGACAGCTTTTTAGACGAAGACGAATTAGCTAACGCAGAGGCCTCCCAAAAGACATTGAAGAAGAGATTGAAGTGGCTTTTCGACCCTCTTATCCATAGTTTAGGAGAGGGTGCTGACAACGTAAGTAGACAAAAATGAATGACTACCTCTCGATTCTTTGTCATCTCATTTACATGTCCCTCTAACTCTTGCTCTTCTTGTTCCTCTGACTAGATATCTTTCCTTCTTCGCATGGTTGAACTGATAGGGAAACATCCTCCAATCGACGTATCAAAGTATTCTTCAGCTTCATCACTTGACATCGAGTTGGAAGATGCATCTGTCGCAGGTGATTCAGTCGAGAAAGAAGCTGCAGCAAGAATGCAAGTCATATGCCAGTTCGCTCGCGAAAGTCTCTTATCCTACGTCAAGAAAGACGTTAACCTAACTGTGTACCCTGGAAGCATTGCAGTGCCTGCTGATCTGTTCGCACCTCGTCTGCAATCATCTCAATCACCAATTCACGATGATGACTCTGATGAAGACGTCCCACGAAAGAGACGCCAACAACCGCGAAAATCAAATTCAAAGAAGTCCGTTCCAGCATCTAAGGTCAAGAAAACCGCTCCGGCACCTTCTAGAGGGTCTTCAGAGAAGCTGAACGCACGTTCTGCACCACTTCCTTCCAAGGACGATCAGTTGAACAAAGCTATGCTTTCCCCTGCACCGTCATCCAGCAACAGTGGTTCAGTTTCTCCTGCTTCAAAAGGTGACGAATCCAGTGTGTTTGGGGAAGATGGCCCTATTTTTTCTCCTGCTGCTTCACCTTTGCCATCCGATACAGCAGATTTTGCGAACGGTCTTGATGTTTCTCCCATTGCCCAAGCCGAAACTCCCGTTAAACAATCATCTAAGAAGACAAACACCCGTTTTTCTGGAGTGGAATCGAAGGTGGCAAACAAAAAGCGAAAATCGAATGACATTGAGCCCTTTGATGAGTTCCCATCGCCCTTTGACAGTGAGGGACCCTCTTTCCTCTCGAGTCAGGGATCATCTAAGGAAAAGAAATCAGTGAACAATGCGAAGAAACGCAAGTCCACTCCTACGTCGGGTGGCACAGCTTCGACTGGCAAAGAAAAGAAGCCATCATCTCAAAAGTCAAAAGCTACCCCCGTTTCTGTCGACAGCAAAGTTATGGTTAACATAACTAATACCAGTGGCCCTACCAAGAAAGAATTAGCCGTTCTGAAGAAGAAAAAGTCACCGAACAATTCCATGTCACAAGCCACCGACGACGAACTCGACTTTCCCATCTCACCTGCTAAGGAAGCTGTTCGACGGTCTGGGAAATCTGCCTCTTTATTGTCGGAAAAGTCCATTCCTGCCCGACAGGCCCGTGCGCCCTCCAAAGCGAAGGTTGGAAAGAGGAAGAAGGCGGCAGATTCGTCTCCTTCTACTACTTCGCCTTCGGAACCCAGTCCTTCTGCCCGAAGAGGTACACGCAGCAGTGCACGTCTCAGAACTTGAGGATAGAAATGATCAATTTATGTCGAAATAGATCATGATGTGATGGTCACTCTTGGAGTCTTAGCCATTTCATTGTAATGAAACGACTTTCGGACTCGTTTGCATAATATTGTTGTCAACGCATAGAATGGTGATTTCTTTCTATTTCTGCATCCATTCTTATCTAGAGTGCGTTGCTGTTTTGCGCAATGACAAACAGACCTTTTCAAAATATCTAATGCACCATACTAGAAAGTCATTGCTATCTATTTTCACTATTATTTCTTATTTCATTATTGAAAGTCATAGCTATCTTATTACAATTCAGTTCACAGCAGAACAAAGTGCTTCATCTGACTTCTATGTATTGTACTGCTCACAGCACTCAATGACAGCTTATCCATAACACACACACTATTGCCTCATGTTAGCACCTCCATCCCTCGGCCTCCATCTTTCCGCATCCTCTCCCCTAACCTCGCTCAATTCCAAAGTCTTGAGCCCCTTCAATTTAGTCCCACTCAAAACTTTTCGATCTACCTGATACCGAATCTTCCCTGGAGTCCAATCCAACGAAGTTACCCAACCAAAGGAATCCGTATAACTGTCATTTCCTTCATTATCACGGTGTTGGTCCAACCGATGCGGCAATAATACTGTCGCCCCACCTTCAAAATCAAGAAGCATGTAGTTCTGAACGGCTCGTTCTTCGGATCCCACTGGAGGAGGATCATATAGCCCTCCGGGTGCACCCGGCGGACCAAAGAGAGCAGTATCAATCTGATCTTGATTTTTTCTCCGCGCCGTCGATTCCGATGATGTCGTGATATCATCCACTCCTTCATCATGACTGTAATTATCCGATGGATTTGGCCAATACCCATCCAAAGTTTCACGACACACCGTTAAAGTACGCAAATGCAACGGCGGCGCATTTGAACTTTCGTGCTCACTCTCCAATGTAGCATAATCCAACTTGATGCGGAATCTCATCCCACCATCTGTCAACCCCAATTCTGTGCGCATTTCACTGAATGGCCCCTCGTGTCGGTCTTGCTCTGTCTGTCCCTTGGTTTGCAGTGGCACGGCATCACAAATGGTGTAAGCTTTCCCAACGCACATGTTCCCACCCGGTCCTCTAAAATCAAGACTCTCTAGTTCTTTGGGCCAAAAAGTGTTCTGCACGTGAAGTTTATCCTCCTCCTCCCACCCCAACACGTCTTCCTCAACCTCTTGATCAATGTAAATTGGAAAATCATCCACCTTGGCCAACGTCTCTTCATGCACAATTCTCTCCCCATCCACCCTCCACTCAGCCTCTGCATCCACAATAACCTTGTATCCCCTAGACACGACCTTCAACACCTTATCCCACTTCAACAAGCGCGGGACATGCTTGACCCGTTCATCTCTACCCGCCACCATATCGGGCCCCATAAAGGTATCCGTTTGAAACACCGTCCATTCCCCCAAGGCGATCTCTCCCTCCCGCAACACCGATGCATGATACGTTTCAAACTGGTACTCATCGTTGCGTTTCCGTCTCGCTTCTCGCATGGCTTCGATTTCTGCCAGGGTTTCTTCCTCTGTCAAGGAGGGGTTGGGGACGAATTCGTCGGAGCTTCCCTGATCGACTTGATAGGAGGGATCGGAGTAGTCGATGAATTCCAGATCGGGGAAATTGGGATCGAAGTACGGGTTCGTTTTTTCTTCTTCGTTGTCGTCGTCATTGCTGCCAACGTTGTTGCTGTTGCTGCTGTCGTTGCTGGAGCGCAGACGACTGCGGAGACGTAGGCCACGATGGTCGTGAAACAGCGCTGGACGCAGGAATGGCGATGACGGAAGGGGCTGGATCAGGCCCACACGACGGGACGAGATCGTCGAGAAGGCGGCGGCGAGGAGAGGGCACTGAGCCAAGGCGAGAACCGCCGAGGCAGGCGATGACGGTCTCATTGTTGGGGCTCGAGACGACGGACCGCGCTATTGTACCGTAGTGGAATGGAGCAGTCACCATCACAAGAGGATCATGCAACAGTTCCCTAATTACTTATACTTTTCCCATTAGTAGATGAATACTTAGCACAATACCTACCTATTAGGTAGATTATATATCAGCAAGATGCAAGATTATATTATTAGCAAGATATCAGAAGATGATGTCATTGCCAGGATAGCATCATGGTCTTTGAGTCCCAAAATCATCATGGTTGTAATAGTAGACTCACTAGAAGGAAGAAATAAGTCTATTCCACTATGGCTCGTCCCACAACTGACTTCTGGGATAAGCAACTCATATTGTGCAGAGAACAAATGTGACAAGAGACAAGAGAACGCAACAAATCAAGATACTTCAGTGTGCTCCAATCTTCTACAGGTGCAATGTCCAAATAGGCTCTCAATAAAGTGATTTCATCACAATGAAAGGAAAACAGTTATGCGATGTTTGTTTCAGCTCACTGATCAGGTCATGTCCCTTCAAATGCTTCACATCATAACCCCAAGGATAAAGTCAAAATTCATAAAGCTCTCATGGCAGGTCCCCTCATTCATGTCAATATTAGAGGGTTTCCCAGTTCAACTACCCCCTGAGATGCAATTGCATCATCTAACAGCCCTCATGATGACAGTGTTGTTTTAATCACGTTTTGTTTCATCCACCCTCTCAATTCTCGACTATACATCAAATCAGATGAATTCTAATCAGTCCCACTGTCTGACACAAATGAAGTACCAACCATAGAGACACAGTGATCACCAGAATCATATCTGAACACATCATACCATTGTGCATGGGAATATAATATTTAACATAACAAATTCTACAACATTTGGTAGTATCTGCACTACAAGCTGTTTTTCTTGTCTGTCACCCATGGAATTCAAAGCTTGTTGTTAATACAAACACGGGAGCTGATGGAACACTTTCACAGTCTATCAAAAAGTACACCATGTTTTTTATATGAAACACAAGGAGACATGATATTTGCAAATAAAGCATGAGCGCATCTAGCACGTATTGGGTAAAACCACATCACGCATCCAAATCCTGCACCATCACGACTGCCTGAGGACTCAACCCTGCCTCCTCCAAGGTCAACCCATCTTGATCCTCTCCAAAACTCCTCTTTGGAAAATTAGTGGACACCCCAAAATTTTTGATTCCCATCCCCTGCTCATCAAAGTGCATAATGAGGAACGCACGCAAAACCTCAATTGTTTCATCCGAACGAAATCGTCGATCCACCTTCTTTCCATTGGGAAGCGTAAACCGTATCCTCGCCACTCCAGCTCCAGCAGCGGGCTCAGCACACTTCTCCATCAACTCTTTCGCTCTGTCCATCCTTCTCTGCTCCTTCTCTCCCTCCAACCGTTCTAATTCCGCCCTCTCTTCCTCTTCTCTCCTTGCTCTCTCCTCGGCCTCCATCCTTTCAATCTCACGCATCTGATCCGCGAGGAGTGCCTCTTGATACTCTCTATCTTGCTCTTCTCTGAGTCGAATTTCTTCTTCGCGTGCTAAACGTGCCGCAAGTGCTTGAGCGAGCAATTCGGCATGTCGAGTGAGGGAGGTGGAGAGATAGGTAGTGATTTGTTGGGGCGGAATGGTGAGGATTTGGGGTCCTTCGAGGCGGAGTAGGAGTTCCATTTCTAGAGGTGCGCGGTTGTTATTATTTCTGCTGCTGCTGGAATTGTTTTTGATGTTGAGAAGTGCCATGAATGGAAAGCTGGTGACGTCCAACATTTCACGAAGACGCTGTCCGTCCGCGCTGTGAATGCTGGCGCCGAAACAAACTACGCTCCCATCTGACGATGTTAAATCGTCAGCATTCCCAATGTTGGAATTTAACAGCTCCAATAAAGGACCAAAACACAAATAATCGCGGATAAACTTGACGCCATCTCGATGCAGGGGGGAATGAAGATAAATCAACACCAGTGGAGAATTTTCACGGTTGGATGTTTCGGACATGGTGGCATTATACCCCTTCGACACAAAGGGACAATTCGGCTCCACGTACTGCTCCCTACCATCCGAGTTGCCGCCAATAACGGGTCGAACGGCGGAAATGTGTCCCTTTAGCATGGTCACGAATGCCCGTGCCGCTCGATCGGCGCCGACGAGATTGTAAATACCATCATACTCTCTGGGAGGGAACAGCAGCGTATTCACTGTTTTGAGAACAGGCCACAATGCCACGCGGAGGAGGATTGTTGCAATTTTAAGTAGTTTGGACAGAAGTTTGAGTGGGAGGAAGGAATTGGTTGTAGGGGCTGATGCGTTGGTGGCGGCGACGTTGGATGTCGGATTTTGAGACGAGTTTGATGGGACGCTTGCTTGGACGGTTGTGGTGCGGCGCTGTGTTGCCGTGGAGACGGTGTTGGATGAGGCGGGGGCTGGATCGGATGCCATGGTTCGGTGTTGTCGTCGTCGATCGAGGTGGATTATGTCTTCGTACCCGGTAATATTTTTTATTACCCGTGAGAGGATCTAGTTCAGCCCTTATTGTACCCTATTTCGGTGGGCTTCAGAAAGGGCGTCTTGGATGATTCAGGATTTTATTTTCCATTTCAGTCTATTATAGCCAAGTCGTCTAACATCTTGCTTTCAATGCAACTTACATGCACCTCCATGTAGGAATTAATAATTTTCGTCATTTCCCGCCAAATCTTGGTTTCTTCGATCTTCGATTGGGACGCGTCGTTTTTAGACGTGTGACTCCCAAGCCCTCCATTTCTTCTCATTTCTCTCATTGCTCGATGTTTTTTGCTGACATCATATCTTTCATCACTTCAAACCAAACCTTCAGTTCACTTCGAAATCATCTTAACTCAAGCAATTCAGTAAATCACCACCATGTTCGGAGGAGGCATTCCATTTGGTCACTTCCCAGGTAGCGGCAGGGGCGGCTCCATGCCAGCCGAAGATGTCGACACCACCAAACTCTACGAAACTCTTGGAGTGGACAAATCTGCCTCCAAGAAGGACATTCGCAAGGCCTACATGAAACTATCGAAGACTCATCACCCCGACAAGGGAGGAGACGAGCACAAATTCAAAGAAATCAGTGCTGCCTACGAAATTTTGAGCGATGACGACAAACGCGCGCAATACGACAAGTATGGCCTCGAGGGAGTGTCTGGAGACGACGTCGGTGCAGCAGGAGGCGAAGATCTTTTCTCCATGTTCTTTGGAGGTGGGCGATCCCGCCGCTCTGCCGGTCCGCGCAAGGGTCCTTCCATCAACCATCCTCTCAAAGTCAGTCTAGAGGACGCCTACAATGGTAAAACTGTTAAACTCGCCGTCACTCGCAAAATCATCGAGGGGACTCCTACTGAATGTACTGCTTGTAAGGGTCAACGTGTCATCATGGAGGTTCGCCAGATAGGCCCAGGGATGATTACCCAAATGCAACGACACTGCGATCAATGCAAAGGACAGGGGCAGCAGTGCACATTCAAAAACGAACGAAAGGTACTCGAAGTCCACGTAGACAAGGGCATGCTTCACGAAGACAAAATCACTTTCCGAGGTATGGCAGACGAAGTTCCAAATATGGAACCTGGGGATATTAACTTCATTATTCAAGAAAAGGATCACGAATTGTTCAAACGTAAGGGAGCGGATTTGTTGGTCGTGAAAGAGATCAGCCTCAATCAGGCTCTCTGTGGGTTCACTTGGAAAATTACTCATCTCGACAACCGTACGTTGGTTATCAAATCTCAACCGGGAGAAATTATTAAACCTGAAATGAATACCAAGGAGGCTCTGCCATTTGTGAAAGTCTTGCCTGATGAAGGGATGCCATCTAAGGGAAATCCATTCGTCCGCGGAAATCTCTACGTAATGTTCCGAGTGAGATTCCCCGAAGATAACAGTTTACCAGAAAATGTTATAGCTCAATTGAGAAAGCTCTTGCCCGAACCTGATGTTGAAGAAGAATACGACCCCATGGAAGTGGAAGAAGTTCATTTGAAGGAGGCCGACTTGAGGAGCTTCGGGAAAGGAGGTGCGCACAGAGAGAGTATGGAGGCGCACGATTCGGATGATGACGAGGGTGGCGCTAGACCTGTGCAGTGTCAACAGTCTTAGTTGGCGGAGAATGTGGGCATATTTGATTGGTTACGTGACAAAGGTTTCAAGCGTTCTTCCATATGAGTCGTCAATGAAAGTTTCATGATAATCTAACCCAACGTCAAGATGTCACTTTTGCTTGGATTCGGTTGTGTTTCAACGATATGTACGCGATCATATTTCGTTCGCTAGGAAGTGTATTAAAACGGAAGACGTTGATGTAAAATATGTTTTTTACCTCCGTACCATATTCTACTGCTTACTGCTTCTTCATCTGTTCATTTGAATAGCCCTATCATAGAATTTCGCCAGTATATTTTCCAGAGAATGAGATATTGCATTCGTTTTGCTCCGATTTCGCAGAAACAATTTTGCATTTAGTGTCATAGACTCATGCCCTCCATCAAATTAGTTTCCACTACACGCCTTATTTCTTTCTCTAGTAACTTTGCACCGGCGTTTCGAATCTGATCATCAAAAGTAATCCTGTAACAATGCCTTAAAAAGTGATTGTTGGCAGGAAGGAATGAGTTGAGGAGTTGCACTTCTGCCACAGGTTGGTTTGTCTTTCTGTCTGAATTGTTATCGTTTGCATTCTCAAATGCACTTATTGAAAGACTCAATATCCATGAACTGAAGTCCTCCGAGCCCAGTGGTACCGAGAGGCATAGGTCTTTGGTGCAAGGTTCGTTTCGCTCCAATACATACATTTTCCCGGTTAACCCACCAAGATTGATACTTGTTCCATGGTCGAGTAAACTCCAATTGAACTTTTTACATGCACCACCCAAAGATCTGTAGTCTACACTGATTAGCGCTGCCCGTCCTTTCGGCCGGAGAATTCTGCAAGTTTCACCCAGTACCAACGAGTAACTTAACGCACCAGACGGTCCAACAGGTGCACCATCAGTCGTTCCAATTGTTGGTTGTTGATGCGCCTTCCTCGATGTGCCCTGAATCGGTAGATCACCAATTACAGCATCGGCAAATCCTTTCCTGAGTGGTAAGTTCTGAGCGTCCCACACAACCAAGTCGACCAAAGGACTACAATTGCTGCTTGATTTAAGAGAAGCGATACGTTTCGAAGTTTGGAAAACACAATCAAGCCTTCTATCTCCAGCGATCATGAAGAAGGGGTAGTCAACAGCTCGACTCGATTCTAACTCTATTGTTCCTTCACCGCTCATCAAGTTGACAACAACATGACTCTTCCGGTTATCTATCTCTTGCCTGATTGCCAACGAGCTCAATGCCAATGAAATTGCAGGTTTCACTGACAACGAAATCCACCCCAAACTATGATTTTTAATTTTTGCAGAATTTGAGTTCCCCGATGAACAAGGACGCAGATAATTGACTTGCCACCATAGTTGAAAAGAACTGTCAAGTAGCTTTGCATTTAACATGTAACGAGCGTGACGCTCTGCAACGAGCTCCATTCCAGTTTTTGCCAGCCCAGAAACCACCGCGGTTGTCAGTTGGGCGGTGGAAATACTTCGAAAGGACCCTTTGTCCCGCTTCGCTGATATATATGCACCAGCTGTGGACGTAATTGTCTCACTGTTGTATGATGGCATTTGATGATTTCCAAAAATAAGACAGATGGAGTGAATATGAACGGCCTTTCCAGTAGATGGGTCGTAAAAAGAATTTTGTGGCAAAAGAAAGCGACCCCATAGATGAGATTGTTCTGTCAAGCCAAGGGACTCCCATATGCGCTCCCTCGCAAATTTACTCGGACAAATAACTGCGACAAACTCGGCCCGAAGTATGTCAAAAGAATGATTGATAAACCTAACGATTGGAGAGTAGTCGCCACGACTCGAAACAGAAAATGGTGGATTGGATATCACGTACAAACGCTCGAATTTGGGGGTCCGTTGTACCAGCCAGTTTCTTGTTAGCTCCAGGAAATCCATATGATGAACTACTGGTGACGTTGGATGAGTATCGACTCCAATAGATCTTTGCTTAGGCAAATTTTCAAGCAATGAGCCATCTCCCGATCCTGCATCCACCCAGAGAACTTCACCGTTTGTGTAGTTTTGATCATATTGATGCAGAAACTCAATTATCGTCTGAACTACAACTTCTGAAACACCCTTTTGAGTGTAAATTGTATTCACGGCAAAGCTTTGACAGCATGCATTACTAATGGAGTCGGTAGATTCGGAGGCTGGTACATCGGGTGTCGGCAGAAGAACCCCAGGTAAGGCTCCCAACCCAACGTCGACATGACTCAACGGTTGCTTGTCTAGAAGGTCGCACACCCTTTTGCAAAAATCAATCGACCCCTTCGGAATTTTCGACGTTGCCTCCTGTATCAGGCCGAGAATCCTCGCTGCTCTTCTATCGTCAATTTCTTCACTGTACTCATTAGAGATATCAAACGAATCGACAAGAATGAACGCGTATTCCACAAAATCCAGTTGCTGCATAGAGGACACGATTACGTTCAAAATATCGTTATCATCGTGCTTCACCCTTCGCAGGTTAAGGTAGAGTTGTGATCCGGAAGTTCGCTTGTGCCATGTATGCTCTAGCAGTACTTCATTGAACTGATCCTGTATTTGGGTTTCGGCCAACGCCTCAAGGCCTCCGCTCACCGTCAGAAGTAATTTTACCTCGTCATCCATCTCGATTTGGAAAAATCGCTGTTTCGTTGTACACTAATAGCGACTAATAGACAGCAGCACAGCAGCTGTGGGTGGTGGACTGGTGGTGGACATCAGGTCGTAGTTGGATGTTCGATGCAAACAATGGGGCGTGTTCCATCTCGAAACTTGATGGCAGCACCCAGGCAGCACCCAGGCCTACCCAGGCAGCACCCTTTTTTGTGAATAACAGATATTATTTACTTAATTTTTTTTAGTCAACGAAAATTATGGTACCATACATTGAACACCATGGAACACGCCCCATTGGTCTCCCATTGGTCGTGCACCCAGGCAGAGATGGGCCATCGTGCCAGCATCGTGCCTCCACAGCTCTCCACAGTCCCATTATCCCCGAACCCGTCCCCAGAGAAGAACGTCAATGCCAGCGAATGGAATGCTACGGCACTAGGGATTTTATCTTGACATCATCTCCTTCCGAAGAAAACACATACGAAGAGTGAAAACCAACGTCACTTGTCAGACTCATGGACCAAACAGACAACGACGAAGCCATTGCAAGAGCAATCGCCGAGAGCGAGTATCATTCATTCACAGCAGTATCTTCGACAACTCCTCCTCAATCCAATGTTCCGGCGGATTGTCCCCGTCATCATGGCTTGCAACTATATCAGGCATCAGCAGCCCGACGAGTCAGATGCAATGGATGTAACAAACTTCTGGGGGAGGGAGACTCGGTTTGGAGCTGCGTTCAATGCAACTTTGACTCATGTGAGAGTTGCTATCACAGGGGCAGTCGCGCGTTTCGGTCGACAGCTGTAGTGCAGGGGACAACATTGCCCAACAACCACAGACATACTGCTTCTTCAAACTCAGCATATTCACAACCTTCCTCACATTTCAATCATCCTCCCGTTGCCTCGCACATGTGTCTGATACCATGCACAATCCAAAATATTACAGTAGAAATGCTGGTGGACACGGGGGCTCAATCATCTGTTCTTTCCATGCCATTAGTGAAGCAGCTTGGACTCTTCAATTGCTTAGATCGCAGAACAGTTGGTGTCGCCGCAGGTGTTGGCCGTGCAAGAATTTGCGGACGGATATCAAATATTGTGTGCGCTTTCGGTGCTGGACACGTCGAGTTTTTGATGGACTTTATTGTGCTCGATGTAAGTGACCCTTTAGTGATCATTGGGCTGGACCAATTGAGAAAGTACAAATGTCTTGTAGATATGGAGAGAGAAATGTTAATTTTCGGTGGAGCTGGTGGTGTTGAAGTCCAGATGTTGCCTGCAGAGCAACAGCATTTTGATGTTCAAATGTGGAACAATGGTTGCACTCTAATGTGACGACTGGTGGCTAAAAAAATTAGACTAAAAGCAATATTGAAGCACAACATTGTTATCCATTACACCAAAGCGCACTAGACAGAAAGAAATGTATGATTGTGTGACTGAAAGAAATATCTGTTTGTCTTAAGAAGTCATCCAATCACTCCTTGAAAATGTCATCTCCCTTGTTATCATCAACAACAAATGCTGGAAAGTCCTCCACTCAATTTTCCATACAGATGCCATCTTCTTCATTGTCCAGCACCTCTATATTTTTGATAAATTTCTTCGCCAATATTGCTGCAGGACCGCCTATCTCCGCCTATACTACGGTACCCATTTAGAACCCACCATACTTCTTGCATGCATTAATTACCAGACACGACGAATTGCCCTGGGCAAGAGTAACAAATGATCTGCCATGTTCCATGAATTTTTCAAAGTATGCATCCATTCTTCCAGCAGTGGCCGGACCAAATGATCCAGAAGCATAACCACCAGGAGTTTCCGCAAGCCCAGCATAATATATGATATTATTTTTGGCATATTCTAGTAATCCTTCTCCAGTTTCTATTTTGTGAAGCATTTTGGCATGGGCAATATCGTGAGCTACAACACTTATACCCCAAGAATGAGACGGGTGCATACAGGGTGCTGAGAGAGGTCAACTCTGATTGACATGGAATTGAAATTAATCTTGAGTACATCAGCAGAAGAAGCTGCCAAATCTTTTTCTGTGACTTCCGGTAGACATTTTCTCTCACATCCATCTCCAATAGCTCAATAAAAACTTCATCCTTTGTAATCTTTCGCTTTACCTGTCTGTCAGCACTGCAAGAAACTCCAATCCCAACGGGGAAAGTGGCACCATGCCTTGGCAGATGAACCACATGAACATCATGACCAAAGTACTTTCCTCCAAACTGTGCTCCTATATGGACTTTAGGGAAAGTGTGTACGCAAGTACTCATACAAGCACTCACGCAAAAAGATGCATCTGCATCACATACTGGTTTTGACGGCGTTGATAAAGAACCCATCATATCATATGAATTTTGGCTGAAGTCAAAAAGGTTTCCACCACGTCACATTTGATTAGATGAACTTTCCTTTTTTGTTTGTGCCCTTTCCTCGGAATTGGATCTAAACAGGAAATGGGCAGTCTTTTTGATTCACTTTGTGCTTTTGGATCCACTTTGTACTTTTGGTTTTGAATGCACAAAGTACATCCAAAGGTGCATTATCATGTAGGAATCAAAATGTTGTTGACGCAAAATCATAAAAGAGTACAAAGCACATCCGAAAGTACATTATGTACTTTTGGATGCACTTTGTACATTTGATTGTACTTTGTACTTTCAAATGTATGTTGAAGAGTTCAAGATATACGTTAAAACAGTGCACAAACACTGATTTAACTTTCTCAAAAAATCAAAAAATATGTACCTAGGAAGTGAGTAGCTTTCTCTTCTGCAAGTAACTCACCTTTTTGGCACCCCCACCTGCAATATGCCTTCACAGCTGTTTAAAATTCATAGTTTGTTAATGAAAGTATCAAATATGTCTGTTTTCATTTTCGATGTTAATTTCCCCGAAGTCCTTTCTAAGTTGCAAGTCATTTCTAATATAAGTTCTTCCCAGTCCAGATCAAGAAATGCATGACCACTTGCATTGGCACCACCCTCTGTTGGAAGCATGTGATCATGTTTTGTGGATACCAGCTGGACCGTTTTGAGATTTTGTTTGGCGCTTAAGCTGCAAATGATGACAGCTAGATGGTAGGAAGGACACACACTTGTACCAACTGTCATAGTCTTTTCCCGAAGGAATGATTTGAGACTTCCTGTATTGAGCAATGCCTTTGTCTGTTGGTAGAGGAATGTTTCATTCACTGAACCTCCACCTTTTGCAATGAAAAGAAAATAGCACTCGCCCCCCTTGATCTCCACCTGCATAGGTAGATTAGTGCCTGTATTCTTCTCCTCAAACATGGAAATTGGCTCCATCTGATGTAATGCAAATTGGACCATGTGTAGGCATTGTAGGCCCCTCCGGACAAGTACTCCTTGTCATTCCCATCTGTCAAGACCAAATGACCCCTCTTCTCCATAATGATTGCAGTTCCGGTATCTTGACACCCGGTCACAATCCTGGTGGATTCAATGTTGTCATTCCTCAGAAGTTCCATGGCCATGAAATGATCATTGCTAGAAGCTTCCAGATCATCCAATATCTTCTGGAGCTGTGCCAAATGCGCTGGATGCAGGAGGTGGCAGATATCCTTGAAGGCCATGGAGGAGAGCTTGTGTAATGCTTCTCCGGGGATGCAGAGGATGGCGGTTCGATCAGGTAGGGAGACGGTTTGTACTGCCGATGCTGGGAGGATTTGGTGATATTCTGTGGCAGTGTCCGGATGGGCAGATTGAAAGAGGGGGGTGTACTTGAATCGTTGTCTGTATTATTGTGTGTTGTCGTCCTCATGTCATTATGTCGTAATCTTATGCACATGATTTTATCAAATTTTTATGTGTCAACCAATTTTTTTGTTTGCTACCATCAAAAATTACATGGAACAAGCCCCATAGAATAATGATGAGATAATAAAGCGGCTTGACAGAGCAGAATGCTATCACTTTCTATACCGAAGAGCTATCCAAGGTTCTTTCTGTCAGGTCAATGCAAAACATACGTAAGTATCCAAACTACACTTAGACAGACTTGGACACCCATGTACAACCCAAGTCACCGGCTTCCGCTTGTACTGCATTGTATAGTGCTAAGTAGTGATCATAAACCGCAGAAGAGCCGTCTGGCGAAACAGCATATGCTGCTGTCCGGTCCCTGTATCACCGAGTAGTGTAATTGGATAAAAATCAATTAGTTTAGCTCACTACAAAAAAAAGTACTACAGAGTGCCAATCAACACAACGGGATTAATAAAAAAGTGAGTTTATATATATGTTAGTAGTCATTTGTAGACCCCCCCCCCTCACAGTCTATAGACCCCCCCCCCCGGCCCTAAACATGATATGGCGGGAAAATTAGACAAAAAAATACTTGTGACAGCTCTTTTTACATCTTTGATTTAGATTTAAAAAATAACATAGACATTTACATTACTACAAAAGTCACATGAGTTATGAATGAGCTTAAGTGATATTTTTATTGCGTGCATGATTCGCACATTTTCTTACTAATCTCATGCCATTATGGCAAGTCTATAGAGGTATTTTTGATAAGAGTCAATAGACGAGTCATGAATAGTCTATAGACTCCCCACGGCAGTCTATAGACACTTGACAACAGTCTATAGAACCCTCAATGACAGTCTACAGACTGTCATGGGGGGTCTAAAGACCCCTTCATACAGTCTATAGACCCCCCTATGACAGTCTATAGACCCGGGGGTGTCTACAACATTTTTTTGCCGAATTGTGTATAGTTTATAGACTAGAGGGGGGTCTATAGACAGGATGGGGTCTACAAATGGCTACTAATACACACATTATTTATCTCAACAGCGTCATGTGTGCTTAGTATTCAAACTCTTTATATTGTAGTGATGGAACAATATACTGTACTAGAGGCAAAGACAGAGCATGGATCTATAATGATTAGGTGCTAGGAGTAGTATAACTGTTCTGGTAAACTGAACTAGAACAGAAGAACAATGCTCACTGCAAAGGAGGCTGGTGAAGAGAACATCCAAGAAGAAAAAGAAGCACCTGCATAGCACAAAATTATGATATCTAGTCACCTTTAAAAGAGGAACACATAGAAGCCTTTTGTAGATTGACTGGTCAAAGTAGTCCATATACTTTTGTGGTCCTGGTTTTGCTCACAGGTATATGCAAGGTAAACATGGCATATTTCTATGGTGACGATGTCATTATTTGCGGTAGAATTCTTGCCATACTTGTAATTTATTATTGGCGATATTGTGCTTGGCTATTTTCTTGCAATCAATAGAACAAAACACCTTTTCATTACTTGGAGTGCAGAGATATAAGTGAGCCAAATAGATCAAAGCCCTGACAGATGTGAGGAGGGCAGTTTTCCTGTAACAATGGATACACAACAGTGCCACCATCTGAGATCCGTATTATAACTTTCTATTCCTTACCAACTCAAATAGCCCGCATTAGCGAATTGTAATCGTATAATGAAATGGTGGTGGAATTTTCCCCTCGCCTAGATTCTAGACCGAGAGTAATTGTTTTGTTAACTTCTCTGCGCAGGCCTTTCTGATTCCTGAATACCATACAGTATATCACAGCAAGGAAATTAGTCAGGCTGCAAAAGTTGTAAGAATCGTCATCATCAGCAACTGGAGTCAATCTTGTCCATTCGCTCTTCCAGCTCTGCCAAAGCCTTCTTCACTGCAACTCTTGCCTTTTTCGCAAATAATTCACTGTTACTTTCTTGTTTACCGTGCCTCCCATCCCCCACAACCAGCCCATACTTAATTGCAGTCTCTCTATCAAAAAATAGCTTTTGAATCACCTTCCAAGCAGCATTCCTGGCCGTCCTCGCAGATCCACTAACAGATATTGTTGACGCCACAACGTTAATCTGTTTCACTTTGGTAAGAAACATAATCGACGATCGTACGAGAGGATAATTTTCGCGAGATGTTTTAATAACTGCCAATCGAACCTTGGGATCGTAGAATCTCACGGATATATCTGTAGTGCAGGAAGCAACGATTCCGTAGTTTTGCGTAAGGGTATCTTGGAGAGAGCGAAAGATGTCTGTGGTTGTGATTTGGCTTATTTGAATCGACTCGTTAGCAGCGCCGTCAGTGCTGTTTTGAGAATCCGATTTGTTCAATTTTCGTTTTTTACTAGAAGGCATTGCTCCGGTGGGTGAGTTGTTCGGGGTACATTGCGAAAGGAGGATTGGCTCATAATCAAATTGGACGAGGAGCCACCTACTTTTGTGTCGGACCATTTTGGGATCGAGAGTTTGGCGAATGAAGCAACCTGAGATTTCTATCAGTGGGGGTGTTGAATCCGCCAAACTATGTGCGCAGTCACAGTGTTGCTTGAGGTGGTTAGGCTGATGTTGATAATTGTTATGGACGTGTGTGTTATTTCGTGATGGAAATGGTTACTTATGAGTTGCGTGTTGGATGGCTGTGATGAATTTTTTACTGGTGTGGCAGTCACGAGTTTCATCGTACAGCCCCTGTAACCGTGAGTCTTGGGTGAATCTTTTCCCAATGGGCAATCAATTAAAGAGCCGTCAGTGACAACCAATAAGGACTATTGAAATATAAGATTTTCAATCCTAGGTCGGTATAAAGTAGATTTGATTCGAAAAAGAAGTGAAAAAGAATGAGAAATAAGCGAATGGCATAGTCCTATTTGGGCTGATCCATCACAACCCTATCACAAACCCATCAATCGTCGATTATCAATCACTTCTCAATCGTCGTCACTGATCGAAGGCGTAAGCAACTTGAATGCTTGAAATTTTGCATTCATTGCCCTTTCATTATTCCATTCATAAATTACTCTATCAAAGCAACAGTCAACATCTCATCTCACTTGCACATTCCTTCACTTGTCATCATTCTCAATCGATTTCACCGTCGTCTCCATCGAAACAAGAGAATATAATGTCAACAACCACATCTGAAATCCCCAGCAACACCATGGTAGCCCAACTCGAATCTCAACCCCAATCAGCCCCCGAACAACACGAATGCTGCAAATCCCAACCCAAGCAATCATCGTTCTCCGCACTGAAATCCTTCATCTCCGGCGGCGTAGGCGGAGCATGCTGCGTCCTGGTAGGCCACCCACTCGACCTCGTCAAAGTCCGCATGCAGACGGGAGGAGCCTCGGCGGGATCCTCGGTATTTGGCATGCTTTCCAACACTCTTGCGAAAGAGGGTGTGCGGGGGCTGTATCGTGGGGTTTCTGCTCCTCTTACAGCCGTGACTCCCATGTTTGCCGTGAGTTTTTGGAGTTATGATATTGGCCAACAGTTGGTTACTTCCGTCGGACAGTGGGGGATGAGCCCTGATGAAAAGGCTAGACCGTACAATCTCTCAATGACGGAGATTTGTATGGCGGGGGCGTTTAGTGCCATTCCCACTACTGGAATTATGGCACCGAGTGAACGCATCAAGTGTTTGTTGCAGGTGCAGGCGAATGAGGTGGAGAGGGGCGGTAAGGCGAAGTATACGGGGATGGTGGATTGTGCGAGGTCGGTTTTAAGGGAAGGGGGCATTGCAAGTTTGTACAAGGGTACAGTGGCTACGTTGGCCAGGGATATTCCTGGGACTGTGGCCTACTTTGGGACTTACGAACTTGCAAAGAAAGAGGTCAGTTTGTGCTGTTTTTAATTGGATTCACAATTCTCAAGTCGCTGAGTTCAAACATTCATTCAAATACCGAAAACTCACAATTTTCTTGAATTACACACCCCCAAACTCAATGAACGACTGTGCTGATACAGCTTATGAAATTCCAAGGCATTGACCCCAACAGAGGCCAACTCTCTCCCATCGCAGTGTTGACCGCCGGTGGACTCGCTGGCATGGCATGCTGGGGTGTATCAATCCCCGCTGACGTAATCAAAAGCCGATACCAAACAGCACCAGAGGGGAAATACAGTGGATTGTATGATGTATACAAAACTCTAATTAAGGAGGAGGGATATGGGGGTTTAGTGAAGGGGATGCGACCTGCGTTAATTAGGGCCTTTCCTGCTAATGCGGCTTGTTTCCTTGGAATGGAAGTTTCGAAGAGTATGCTTAGCTTTATGGATTAGATTATTTGGATCTCAGCACTGGTTTCGTGGTCGAGCCAATGTCCTTTTCTGCGACAGACCTGCGTTTGTTCGGTGAAAAAGAATTTATCCAGATCTGAGTACGCGTCTCAGAGTGAATATCCAAATCTTGACAGCTTGAATATGTGTGTAGAAGATAGTGGTTTGAGCAATTGAGTGCAGGCATGACTTATGAGTTGTTTGTCCAGTGCGCTGAATCATGATATAGTGGTTCTAAATCGAACTGCGAAATCCTCCTTATTAAGAAAAGAATCTACATACCTCATTTCATGTCTGACATCCATAATAAGCTGTAAACCCAGTGCTCATTAACCCGACGAGTTTGATCCATGATTTCGATAATCAGCTATACGCAGCTATGGTAGAATTGCTCGATGGTAGCTCTGGTCAAGTTTGGGGAATGGGATTGACAATGTCACTCATGGTTATACAGTGTATTGTATAGATGTATTGTCCCTGTTGAACGGTATCTGTCACCATATCACATTACCTGTCAGATGCGAAGCTGTTTAGGAATTCTTCAATGAGTATGGTCGCTCCGGAAGCTGATGTCGAGTGGACTCGCTATGGCATATAAAGGTATCGTTTTTTAAGGATCGTGTCATAGGAAATGCGGGCACGTCGTCTCAGCCAATGTCAACTCATTGTCATTTATTATCGTCGGCTTAGATCTCGCCATTTGCCGCTTTTACACCACCGTGCCTTACGCTAAAACTTCTCAAGCTTCAACAGCCCCCCTGCGATGAAAGTTAACAATGTCTCGTTTAGTATCGTCATGGCCGAAAGACGTGGCGTCCCCAGCATATCCCAATAAACGCCAGTGCTTGTCGGGGAGTCGGTCCACTTCTCCTGATGACACGATCCGCGATCAAGGGGGCTCATCTTTGCGACATGATCTCTATATGGCTCCTACCATGGGCGGTCAAGCCACCGCAACTTCGGAAATAGAAGAAGTGGGGGACGAGATGCAACAAGAAGCGATTCGGCTGGCGAAGATAGGGGAAAATTTGTTCCTTACGGGCAAGGCTGGAACCGGCAAATCATGGGCTACGAAACGTATAGTGGAAGATTTCTGCGATAGAAATAATTTGATCTATGCTACTGCCCCTACAGGGATTGCGGCGATCAATGTTGATGGGACGACAATTCATTCGTGGGGAAAGTTCAATCTCGGGCAATATTGTGAGGTGTCGTTTTGAGTGAAAATATTTTGCCGTGTATGCGCATTCTCATATTTCTTGTATCCTAATGACTCCTTTGTTCATATCAACAGATGAAGACTTCATGAGCATGATGTCGAGAGAGACAAGGCACAAAATACGGACAATGGATGCATTACTAATTGATGAAATATCAATGCTAGACGGGCATTTGCTTGATGTCCTTGAGTGTATGGTCACAATAATCCGCTGCTACGACGAAGTCATTCAAAGAGTAAGAAAGATCCAGGATGAATCGAGAAGCGGGAATACGCTCGTCAGCGATTTGATGTTGGAGATGCGATGGAATTCCTTGTCGGAAAATGGGCTCGGCGACGTAAAAGCTTGGGGTGGACTACAAATAGTCGTTGTGGGAGACTTTTTTCAGCTCCCACCAGTCCCAGCCGGTCAGGATACATTACTGGGAATAAGCAACGTGACTGAGTTAGACCTCAAAGTTGGAAGACAAGGATGTTACGCGTTTGAAAGTCGAGCTTGGATGAATAGCAATTTCCAGACGGTCGAGCTCACCGAGGTCCATAGACAAGCAGCAGATGACGGTTTATTTGAGTTCCTAAATGATATGCGCGAGGGCTGCATCAATGACTTGACTCTGAAGCATCAGGCAGTCATTCAGTCTATTCAGTGCCCACTCCCGAAGCGCGATGATGGTATCATTCCAACTGAGCTCCATTCTAAGAATGCAATCGTCAATTTGAAAAATAAGGAGGAGCTGGATCGAATCAGGCACCAATCTTATCATTTTCCTTCATTGGATGAAGTGGTGCTGGACTTTCATCACTGTATAACTCCGTTTCTTGACAAACACAATTTAAAACTTGATGATTTAGTCTCAGATCATGTCCGCATGTTAGAACTTTTAGAAGTTCGAAACTACACAAGTGTCAGCTGTATGGCCTATGATGCTGTGATGTCATCTGATGCCATTCCAAAGTACGTCAAAAATATATTGCAGAACGATATGGAGGAGTTGAAGCAACATTGCAATGATAATTATTTTGCCAACGAATGCCGTGTCGCTGATCAAATCGAATTAAAAAAGCACGCCCAGGTCATGTTGTTGTGGAATTTGGACCTGAACCGCAAGCTAGCAAATGGAAGTAGAGGCATAGTCAAAGCATTCTTTCCAACAGAAGGATATCTTTATCTGTTGAAGGAACACATGAAGTGTGAAGATAAAAAAAGTGCAGACCACGGTTACGAGACAGATGATATGCTCAATGAAAGGGAATCTAATTCAGATGATCATGCCACAAAGGAACACCACAGAGGCAAGCATCAGACATACAGCAATAATACCCAGCCAAATAGAAATCCCGCCACTTATGACTTTTCTTCTGTGGACCAACAGATCTTTGTAGAGATACAAGAAGAGATAAAGAGACTCAGCTATGACGGCCTGAAGAAAGAAATCCAAGAAATGGAAAAGATAATTTCGTCAAAATTTACTAGTCTGCCCTATGTTGAGTTTTGTTCTGGTACAAGCCTGTTGATTCGACCGCAATCTTTCTCAAAAACATTCAGAAAGTGCGGTGTTGCCACGAGATGGCAGATCCCTCTGACATTGGCCTGGGCTATCACTATCCACAAGTCACAAGGCATGACAATCGACCTTTTGTATGTTGGTAAGTCCGATTATGGTCGTTTGTTTCAACGAAAATAGTTTCGAATAACTTCATACTTTTTTGGGAAACGGTCCAGATTTAAGTCATTGTTTCGCCCAGGGTCAAGCATATGTGGCCTGCTCGAGAGGGCGATCTTTGGATTCAATGCAAGTTGTAAAATTCAAGCCCACAGAAGTGAAGACGAGCAAAAAAGTTTCAGAGTTTTACGATTTATTAGGGAAAGGCAAACCATACACTCGAACTTGGGCGGACACAATTGAAGAGTTTGACCGTGGAATTAGGGAACAGTTGCACAAGAAGCTCGACATGGAGAGTACTTACAGAAATTACTCCTGTGACCTATGCGGTAGGCCTTGCGTCGTTAGACAAATTCAATCGAATCGAAATAACAATAGAGGGAAATGGTTTCTCAGTTGTGCTGGTGGAAATGGACGAAGCAGGGGTCACACGTGGAAACTCCTTCCTTCGTCACCTCCGAGTGAGGAGCCTACCAAGGATATGCTGTGTCAGATTCCCAAGCCCGGTGTCACGGGATTGAAGGAAGGTGCATTCAAATGCAAACGTTTTGTATTGACAGGTGTTTTTCCATCACTAGGAGGAGGAGAGGGTCTCACCCTCGGAAAAGACAAACTAAAAGAGCTTATCACTTCGTTTGGGGGTGCAGTCACCAGTTCGATATCGGGTATGACGAACTTTGTGGTCGTTGGGAACGATCCTGGAGCAAAGAAGTTAGCAGAGGCCGAGAAACGAAGAAGTGCCTACAATAGATTTGCCATCCCTGATAAACATGCTTACTACGGATGAAGTCGACGGAACTGATAAGCAGGGCGTAAATAATGAGAAAGCTGAATCCCAGAATGAGTACTATGATGTATGACTGGCTTTTATTGACTCCTTGCAAATCATACATATTTAGAATCAAACCTATAAGATCCAGTCTTGAGACTCTTCATATCTTGTCTCTGGCCTCTTCCGCGATTCGGATTGCTATTGTCTCTGCCATTGTTGCTCCTGCCTCCGCCTCTGCCACCACCTTTTTCACGTCCACCACCACCTCTTCCACCATTGTCATTCATCATCACCCTCGGTGTCGCGGAAGGATCTACAATTGGAGACGGGTAATCTCTACCAGGACCAATTTTCACACCACATTCCTTCATCACCGCCTCAGACATTTCCCAAGGACTATGCACATATCTATCAGGAACATTCTTGAGTTCCGGGCACCAAAGTCGAACGTACTCTCCTCCAAAGTCATAATCCTTGCTCTGCTTCACAATATTGAACCGATTCAACCTTCCACCCGTCATACCCGCAGCACTGCACCAATTCCCCCAATTGGAATGAACATCATAGTCCAACAGGAGTTCCTCAAAGTGCCAAGCTCCATATCGCCAATCCATATTCATATCAATGGCGAGGAAAGACGCGACGTTCTGCCTACCACGATTCGACATGAAGCCAGTAGCTTTCAATTCACGCATGTTGGCATCGACCAAGGGATACCCCGTCATACCGTCTCGCCATGCCTGGATAAGTTTGGGATCCATGCCCCATTTCCTCTTTGACTGTGCTTTGTAGCCAGCAGTTCCACTCAAGTAAAAGATTCTATCACCGTGCTTCTTGGCAAAGAACTTGAAGTAATCTCTCCAAAGTAATTCAAATACCACCCAATACGTGGATTTGTTTTGAACACGTTGCTCTTCGTACTTGGCACATTCTCGGGCAATATACCGAGGAGACACATTGCCCAAGGCAAGCCACGGTGCGAATTTGGTGGAATAGTCGCTGCCAATCATTCCATTTCGTGTGTCAAAGTATATTTTGAGAAGATCTTTCGTCCAGATGTACTCCTTGACGCGTTGGAGTGCGAAGCTTTCGCCACCGCGATAATTCTCTGGTAAAGCCGATCGTGAATCTACGGCGGATGCCTCGGAAATGTCTTCCTCACTGTATCCGAGATCGGCCAAGGATGGCATGTACGACAACGAACATTGAGAATCTCCACAAAGGAACGTTGCCAACGACGAAGTTTTCTCCTTGACATCCTTTGGCAAGGCCAAATCTTTGTCAGCGGGAACATCCAACGGAACACCAATATCACAATTTTTCTCCACCTTATTCCGAAAGGGAGTAAATGTATCCGGAATCCCATACACACCATTATCAAACGGCAACTCGTTCGGATCATACATGGTCGATCCCCACACCGTTTCAAAATTAAATTTGTGATTCGTTCCCGGCTGTTTTATCGCCTTGGCAATGGAGGCACGCACCGCCTTCTCCACCGCCAATTCTTCGGAACACACTTCCTCTTGACACACCACATTCATCATCAGGGCCTCTGCGGCATTCTCCCTCCCGATGGATTTGGCGGCCTCGGCAACAATCCTTCCCAAAATCTGTTCTGGTTCACCCAATGCCACCACGAGTCCACTCCCCCTCGTTTCTAAATGATGTCTCAAATCCTGGATGGATTCCAAGAGGAATTGTGCTCGTCGTGCGGAAACCTTGATGGAAGTGTTGTGTTTCAACCGTTCGCCAGATTGGAATTGAACCGTGGATCCATAGAGTCTGGAATCGAATATGTAGAGGGGTACTATTCCGGTCGGTATCGTAGGATTCGGTGCAGCTGCACCGGGAATACTACGTTTCGATGTGTTGTTTCCCCGACTGAGTTCGACGGTGCGACAGAGGGCGGGATTGTCGTGAAGACGAAGATCGGTCTGTCGGAACCAGTGGATGTTGAGACATCCAGGGGTGGGGTTGTCGTTTGTGTTTGGCATGTCGTTGATGGCGGTGGAGGAGAGAGAAGTGCCAAAGTGTCGGACGGGATGTCTAGTGAATAAATCTGGTTGGGATGAGTGGCGGATCGAGATCGGGGCGGTGACGAGGAGGGATGAAATCGGTTTGATGGAGATCAAGAGGCTTCCGATGGAGAAGACGAATTTGCGTTGCCGAAGGCAGTTGGGAAGAGACATGGAGGATGTTGACAGTCAATGCGCAACATGGAAATAATTGTGAGGTGCGCTGTCATTTTCTTGTCATGTGTTTTGTTGTAGAAGGATCGGTGACGCGTATGATGGGTTTTTATGACTCTTGGGCGAAGGCGATAAATGTTATGTAAATACAACTTTACAATTTTTGTAGAGAGTAAAAATAAATTGGAGTGAAACTAGGTAGTGAAATACTTGTACTAGAAAGATTCTCATTCTGATTAAGATACGTATTTCATCAGTTCTAAACATTGACCACTGAGTCATCGCCTCATGCTGCCTCATTGTCAGCTCATTGTCTGCATCAGCGAGACGGAACGAGAAACAAGAATTATGAACGATGCGACCGTGATGGAGATAGACGACGAACGAAGACCGACGGAGAACGAACAAAATCCCAACACAACCATAGCTAAAAGACACCCAAGCAAGCACTGCACCCCGCCGCACCACAATCATCATAGATTCCTCGACCAAGATGGCATGCTTCAAAACCGCCGCAATTCTTCTGGCGTCTTCTTCCACAGGGCACGGTTTTCTCGGCAGTCGAAACCCTGCCGCAATCACAGCAGCACGGCATCAACTACCAAGCTCTAGCTTCCCAGTCGCTGCCACTAATGTCAACGGTTCCACCGAGGCAGTCGATGCCGCAGAGGCAGCCATCGATGCATCTCCTTCACCCATCGACGAGCCAATAAACGAGGCGTCACACAACGTATCCGTTCCTCCACCCCTCGTAGATGTCACCACAACCCAAAACTCTCTCTTACGCATCGCCGCCTCCAGCGACCGAGGACAATACGCCACATCGCAACAAAAAGAAACCGTATCTCGCCTACTCTCGGACTTGGAATCCACCTACCAACCATCACACACCACCACCACCACCGCCAACGACGACGATGGCATCATCATCCCACCCCAACTCACCGGAACATGGACCCTCCTCTACTCCAACACACAACTCTTCCGCTCCTCCCCCTTCTTCCTCGCGGGACGATCCACCTGCAAAACCACTCGAGAGGCGGAACAATTCGCATGGTTTTGCGATATGCATCGCGCGGCATTGTCCATCTCCAATATTGGGACGGTTCGTCAGATTATTTCGGGGGAGGGACGACTGGTGAATGAATTTGAAGTCAAGGCGGGTGCCATTCCCTTTTTGTCGGACTTTGTGAGACCGTGGAGGTATTCGGGGGGATTGCCGTTGACCATTGATGGGGCGATTGTGAGTAGTGCGGATGTGACGCCGAAGGATGGGGGTGGAGGAGGAGTAGAATGGGAGATTTATATGGATACGGTCGAGATAAGGGGGAGCAATATTCCTATATTGAGATCTATTTTGGATAGGGATGAATCCAAGCTCAAATCACGGGATTTGTCCAAGTTGTTGGAGGAGAATGTTGAGTCGTATGAGACTCCTCGTCCGGTGTTGCGAACTACCTATGTAGATGAGGGGATGAGAATAGTTAGAGATGAAGATGATAATGTATTTGTATATGGGAAGGTGTCGGACAGTCAGGAGCCGACAGATTATTCCGGGGTTCTTTCTGATTTGGGTGTTGCTTCGCTGCTTGAGGGATTCAATGATGCCGTTACCAAATTTTACCTGTAATGAAACTGTGCAAGTGTCTAAAGTGTGCAGTGTTGAAAAAATGAATGTAATATCTCTGTGAATCAACATTGATTTATATATACCATGGGATTCCATGCGAGCCGAATTGTTAACTACAGAAACCGCCTCAGAAATCCTACCACCATATTCATAACTTTGCTCCGCCTTTCAGCAGTTCCATCCACATCGGTAAATTCACGACTGTGTTTGCACATATCATTCCAATCGGCTGCAACGGAAGTCTTGATACAAGAAGAACTCATCCCATCCTCATCAGTTGTCGAGTCGTTGAAAATAAGAACTAAATTACTCTCCACATCCAGATCTTCACTTCTGGCACCATAATTACCAGATCCAATGATTGTACCAACCAGAGAGGATGTGCCGTCTATCAATTCTCGCGTGGCTAACGTGCTTCCTCTATCTTCATTGCCAACCGTAATCCACACACCCTTGGCATGAAAAGTCCACCCAGGTCGTTCGTACAGGAGAACTTTACCTCCACGTGCGATAATGGATGCCGCCACTTGTTTGACAAGTATTAAGAAGGCAACCGGTATCGAGTCTTTGATTTTACCTACAATTCCAGTACTTTGTTTGGATGCGCTTCCTCTCTTTGGTGCAAAGCCATGGCTTGTTGTTCCCGCAGTTAAAATATAGGCAAAGCCATGGTGGCTTGGATCCAAGTCATGGTGGCGGGATGCATTGTCAATTGTTTTCGTGGTTGTATTTCGCCCAAACTTCGTCAAAATTGACAACAGGCTTGGAGTCAAGTTCAGATAAGCACTGGATAATCTCACGGAAGCTGACGAATCATGCTCTAACGCCGTCTCCATGAATTGGCGAGTGATTGTTGAATCAGAAGGAAAGTTGAGTGGCCGTCCTAGGAATGATTGAGGCATTTGGAAGGTAGGTATTGCATACGCAATTGGATTTGTTACGCTTTTTGCATCTAGTTCCTCCAAGTCCGCGCTACCTCGTCGCTCTCCGTTGAACAGTTCCATTAACGATGCTTCTAACTCTTGTTTTTTAGTGGACGTATACTGAGCTGCTAGCAGTGAAAGCATGTTCGAGTCATCAAGAGCGTTGTCATATTTCACGGCGTATCTAGATAATACATCACAGAGATCGGCGTAAAAGTCTACCAGTCCACCACCACCTTTGCATGTTTGACATTAAAGCTGAGACTTTCATGCTCAAAAATAACGAAGCAACCCCGCATGTTAGAGTGTGCTCACCATTCACAAAAGACATGTATCGATCCAATCGATTGGTAAAATATTCTTCGCTCAAATTGGCACCAGACAATATGAGCTCATTGTCAATAATGTAGGCCTACAAATGGAACAGATGCATCAGTCAAGACTTTTTGAACGAAAAGGACGTTGACGGTAGGGCAGGGAATACGCTCACCTTTATATGAAACACACCAGCAACTTCGCCCAGAGGAGATGGTAACAGAGAACACAATCGCAAGTTGTTAACGGGGAAGAGAAACACACCGTTACGATTTTCTCCCCTCGATGAGAAGAAGAATGGCGTCAACTCGGAATGTACAGCTTTGGCGGAATACGTCCCATTCTTCCGCGAAACACTCGAATGAGACTGTATCGATGGATGTCCATCGTGAACATGGCTGGTTTTCGTATATGATACCTTTCTCAAAGCTCGATTGGCATCCAACAAAATCTGAATCTTGTGAATGTTTGGGTTGGATGCCGCATGTTTGAGTGCCTCTAGCAACTCATCCTCTTTGCACCAATGATCGTTTGGAGAGTCCACGGAGGATTGAGTTCTGTTACTCCCGACGCCAATGTAAAGAGATGCCAAGACTACTCGTTCTCGAGCACATCGAATTCTGTGGCAAAGATGCGAATGAAAATCCGACGGCGTCGGAACTTTGGTCTGCGTGAATCTATCGGTATTGGCATTATGAGCATCATCCACGCAATGACTGCTCCCGACAATCCTTCCAAAATGATGTCCATGCAACGCAAAACAAGGGAGAGGCGCCTTTCGTACGAGATTCGTCGTAGACTTGTGCGAGTGCGGTTTCGTCAATGTCGGTGCCTGCCCGCCGCGAGCGGCTCGAATGAAATGGTGCACCAAGGTTTTTCGTTGGGGGTTCCAAGTCATTGCGGTGGAAGAATGGCTTGACTCGAATGTGGCTTCTTAGAGCTACATGGAGAGGGACCACTCATGGATCAAGGGATAGTTGAAAAAGTTTTGCTCGGAAACCACGTTAGTGGAATGCAACAACCAACCGTAACGCGACGGTGTTGCAAAGTCGACGTACCTTGCGATGAACTTGGCAGAAACTGAAGCGAAGAGGAGAGAGTGGAGTGTTTGCGTATAATCTGTAGTTTTAATCGATAAAAGTGACAAATTATAAAGTTAACACTATGAATCAGACAATACGACAATCAACATGTAAAAGCATGTAGATTTAGGTCTGATCGGAAGAACTTCGCGCTGAGAGGAGGAACCACAACAAGAAAGCAAGAATTCAGGTGTCAGAACTCTTGCAGAATTCTTGTGTTTGTATGGCTCCAAAGACACAACACGTCAGAACGACGGAACTTCCAGAAGTGAAAATGCAAGACAGATGGAAAAGAACAGATGGAACCGAAAAGATACCCAAAAAAAGGTCTGTGCCACGCACGAACCTCTCTCTGAGGTACCAAACCATGTCAGTGGTACCTCGCACTCCCTCTCGAGCCCAAAGATGGGTATTCGCTACCAACCCATCAGCAGGGATCGCAAGTGAGTAAATGCAGGAGCCGGCAGGCCTTTGGTGAATAGGTCTCCAAGTTGGTTGCGGGAGTCAATTTTCAACAGATGAACACGCCGAGTGTACATGTTCCCGAACCAATGGTACTTGATGGCATAGTGCTTGGAGCGAGGTGTCATACGTTGGGGTTCCAAAGATGCAAGAGTGAGAGCACCCACATTGTCTTCATGAATTTTAATATGCATATTGGCAACAGCAGCCATCTCCAAACCAACAGCGGAACAAAGCTCTCGGATGAGGTCTACAATAGGGAAGAGGTCTTTGCATGAGGTGCTGAGAGCCACATACTCGGCCTCCATGGTGGACAAGGCTATCTCAGTCTGCAGTTTGGACTTCCAAAGGACTGGGCAATCAAACATTGTTATGAGATAGCCGGTTCGACTGCGAGCGCAATGGGGATCCTGGGAGTCTTCATGACCGTAAAGCCCAGCAAAATCAGCATCAGGGTAACAATCAACACACGGTTTATCATTGGGAGACATGATTAGCCCTTTGTCCATTGTACCTTTGAGGTAGCGTCCAATGCGAATCAGAGCCAGCTCGTGACGGCGCGTGGGGCAAAATGTGTAACGGGCACATTGGTGAACTGCAAAGGCAATATCTGGGCGAGTATGCCCGCTAAGATAGAGCAGCATACCCACTACAGCAGCGTAGTTGAAAGTGCCAGTGGCTGGCACACCTTGAGAGTCCTTGGGAAGCGGAGAGGTCTCGGCCGGAGTGGCAGCTGCGGAGGAGAAGGTAGAGCAGAGACCCAGCGCCTCCACGATGCGTTTGGTGAGGCCAGTCTGTGTGAGGAGGAGACGGGGAGCGGAAGGAGTACCAAGAGACTTGACATCAACCCCCAGGAACCCTTCAGCTGAGCCTTCCTTCCGGATCATGATGCCATCTTCCTTAAGACGCTGAATTATATCATCGATGTACGAGTCTGCACGGCGTAGAAGAGAATATCATCAACGTAGCAGAGGGCGATCACAGATTTCCCAATGAAGAGACACGGGTCCAAGCTGGACTGTTGGAGACCATGACGCTCAAGTGTCGCTTCAGGTGCTGGAAGAAATAGCGAGGTGCCTGGCGAAGGCCATAAACAGAGCGATTGAGAGACAGGACTAGATTGTGCCCACGTTGAAAACCGGCAGGTTGGTGAACAAAAATATGCTCGTCAGGGGCAAGTTCGGCATGGACAAACGCAGCTGTAATGTCTGCTTGAGCACTGCGAAGGCCGAGCTTAGTCGAGAGGACCATCATAGTACGCACAGTGCTCCACTGAATGACAGGGGACCATGTGTCGGAGAAATCCACTCCCTCTGTCTGACAATCACCGCGAACACAGAAACGGGCTTTGAACTTTTGACGAGGCCGTCTGGAAAGCGCTTGATACGAAAGGCCCAAGTGCAGGGAAGGACTTTCATCCATGGTTCGCGCTTGACAAGCTTCCATGCTTTTAAGTCTACTTCAAGGGTCTGCATCTCAGTAGACATGGCATCCCACCATTTATCAGCATCCGCACTATTCATAGCCTGGGACCATGTAGGGTTGTCTGGGTCACTCTTGCTTGCTTTAGCTTTGAGGAGGTGGGGCTGGACGTCGGTGATTGTCATGGAAAGAGGGTCATCAGAGAGGTCTGGTTGCAGGTAAGCGGCAAATTCAGGAGACACGCCAGTCGAGACTTCCACTCCTAACGAACTCCAATCATCTTGTAGAAGTGAAAGATTGGCTAAATGCGTGCGTTTCACCCGAATGGAGGAGTAAAGCGGACCGTCAGAAGCACCGACATTGCGAACCGACGGAGGGGTTGACTCAATTGTGGGCAACCGAAAGTGCATAGTCGGGAACAGAGAGAAGGCAGGTCAGGAGACCTGTCACCCAACGCCCTTTTGTGAATGGATGAGACCGATCAAGTGCCGGGCCATCTTTCCAATCACCTGAGCGTACCCTTCTAGGATAGCGAGACTCAGCGAAGGGTTGTGTGGAAGGAGGCAAGGGCACTGGTAAAGATGTGTCGCTGACGTCAGAAGCGGAAGGTGACGAGGCATCTGGAGATTCCGCTCCCTCTGGAACAGGGAGAAGCGAATTAGATCCAGTTGGTGGCCCTCCCTCTGGAGCGCCTCCCTCTGGAGCGCCGTGTCCCGGAATGGTAGGAACACGAGCCGAGGGGCGGGGAAGGAGAGACATAGGGTCAAAAGTCAATGGCTCTTGTCCGGAGGCAGATGTAGGAGACTTCTGCAGTATTTCATCTTGAGATAGCCAGTCATCATCTAAAGGAGGCCCGTGCTTGTCAGCACCAGATGGATCTAAGAAGCTTTCACGTGAAGTCTGAAAAAGTTCTTCAAAACGCCGATCCCGCTCTTCAATTGAATGGAGGGAAGGGACGGTGGAGAAGCCATCATCAAATATCACATGGTATTGAGGAGAGACGCTGAGAGCGAGGGTTGAAGACTAAAGGCACCAGGGAGGAGTGTTCTGACGAAAAACCAACGAAGATGCCTTGTCGGGCGCGGCTATTCCACTTAGGGATTTTCTTGCCATCTTGGAGGGCAGGATCAAGCACATAGACCGGGCAGCCAAAGACATGAGCCCGCGAGATGTCGGAGTGGCTAGACTTAACCTTAGACCACAGTTCAAGGGGAAAGACCATATCCATGAGGAGGAAGGCGATTGTGTACCCAGATGGCGTAAGACATGGCAAAGGGCCATAAGTCAAGGAGGGACCGTTCGGGCCAACGGAGGGATGCATGGATGAGGTTGGCACGGGCCATGTTGGAGATAGTTCGTATTGCATTCTCCGCAACACCATTCTGGTGGTGAGCACCAACTCCACTGAAGCGCAGCTTTTGACCTTGAGTGGTGCAATGTTCCCGAAAGAGTTTTGAATTGAAGACCCCATTATCAGTGTGGATGGACCGAATAGTGGCACCAACATCAGCGGCCTCCCGCTCGAGCAGTAGCTTCCCACGCAGTGTATCAGCAGCATTGAGGGAGTGTTGGGGACTGTGAAAGATCCACTGGCTGGCATGGTCCACCCAGATCGTACCGCCAACATAACCATGTCGTGTAGAACTGTGCCCAGAATGAGTGACCACCCGCCCTGGCGTAGGAGAGATATAATGGTCGCAACTAATGCAATCTCCAGGAGAGGTGTGACCGGCTTTGAGGGAGGAAAGAGTTGGAGACACGGAACCGATCGTGGAGTGGATCTGAGGTCGACGTCGCTTAGCCTTTGCAATCTGACAAGCAGCACAGAGAAGACCGTCCGTCGCTGAGCTGGAAGGCTTGTATTTGCAAGGAAGGAGATCTCCATGAGATAAGGGGACGAGCTCTGATGCCGAACGAACTGGAGGAGTACGTCTGGTGCGAAGCAGGTTGTGAATAGAACTCAGGCCTGCATGGGAGAGTCGATAGTGCCAAAGAAGAAGTTCTTTCTGGGCTGGAGAGAGGTTTGTATTGCCAGCGGCAAGGAGGTTGGTCGACCATGATGTGTTATCGGAGGCAGTGAAGGAAAAACACCGAGCCCAAAAACCAAGCTCTTTGTCAGAACCAGTGCTAAGGGGAAGGACTGGAAGATTCGCCCGCCCATAGGGCGCGTCAAGTACAATACCGTTGTTGAGACGAAAACGATATTTTGTCGCATCCTGCGTACCATGACCACCCCCAATGGAGTCAGCTGACAAAAGGCACTGAGGGCTGAGTAGTCGAACCGACGCTGAAGGAACATGATATCCAGGAAGTTTAATCTCAACTTCTTTGCCATTGACATCGAGGACCCGCCAGGTGATAATGCCTTTGCCGCATACCTTGTTAGTTGATGAAAGGTCTGTGATCTGAACATCGCTAGATGCATAGTCTGAACCAAAGTCATTTCGGCATGGGCTGATGCAACAGGATGCTCGGAATCCACAATGAGTGGACAGGTGTCAACACCACTGACAGAGTGAAGTACAGTTTCCATCATAGCAGGAAAACGAAACCGTCAAAAGCAGATGACGCAAGTGAGTCACGACAGGAGCGGAGGGACACCGACACCGAGGGGCAACGGGACACATGGCGGAACCGAAGGCGGTCTACACGCTCAAGCGTAAGCATGCGAATGCCAGCTATTGCAGGGTGGAAAGAAGAGAGGAACTTGTCCAAGTCTGAGGGGACAAAGTCGGGCTCTGCACTGGGAGCCGGTGGCGAAGGACTGGTTGGTGTCAAAGACATGAGTCTGTCCTGCTGGCGAGTAACACATTGTGCCACATGTCTAAAATGTCGCCGAAGCCGCCAAGAATGTCGTCCAAAGATGCGCTGAAAGGATATGTCCACTGGAGGAGGCGAGAGAACAGAATCCCATTGGGTGATCGAAGAGTCGACAACTGGAGAGAGAGAATAGTCACCGCCAGACAGAAGGACCCAGGAAGAAAGAACCGAATCAAAAGGATCAGGCTCAATAGATGCTGTTTGGTGGAGATCATCCAAGGCTGCGTGAAGATGAAGAGATGGATCATCCAGGAGAATATCTTTGACAAAGAGAAAACACCGACGTGGTAATGAACATAAGTAGTCCACTACCCAAAGCCATCGCATTGAGAAAACACCCCATTCTAGGAGCAGAAACCACGGCGTAGAGTGATGGTCGATTCAATGCAGGGGCCACAGAGATTGAGGCTGAGAGACCAGCATGCCATGATGGCAAACCCACGACAAATCATGACCACCAGAGAAAAGGTGTGCTGTAACAGATACCCAAAAATAGGTGCCCAAACTGGGAATCCTTTGGTGGCCGAGTAGTACCAAGGAAGGCGAGAACATAGCCGGAACGCCCGCGAGAATTGGTAACCATCACGAACCCAAGATGGCGAGGGCGATTGCTTATCTTATCCATGATCATGCCAACAGACCAGAACGAAGCACGAAGACAGCGAGTGGTAATCCACAAACCAGCCACCAAGCATGAATACTTCACCACCGGAGAAAAGGAATGCAGGTCACAGAGGAGACCAAAAACTATTCCAACACTGGGAAACATGAGACAATCTAACCGCCAACGAAGGTCACGCCAGGCACGATTAGCAAGCTTGCGAGCTAACCGAGGATCCTGGACAGGATTAGCTGTAGAAAGGACAGAGCTTGATGATTTCCAACACACAGTCAAGAAGTGAACACTAAGGGCGACATACGCCAGAAGCTGAAGGGACCATCCCCGAACCTGATGAACATGCATTCCAAAAGCTAGAGAAAAATAGGAGAACTGAAGCGGCCACGAGAGACTGAAGGGGTCTGGAAGGGGTGGGGGTCGTGGCAAGCTGGGATGACAATTCTCTAGGGCCTGTCGGGGCAGTTTGAACCCTAATTGGAGAACCGGCATGAAGGACAAGAAAAGAAGAATGGGAGAGAAGAACGACCACACCAGAGCCAGCAGGGTGATGAGTGGAAGCAAACTTGACCAAGGGATTTGGAACGTTTTGCAACAAAGGCGTTCACGGGGACCAAACCAAGACCCGCCGCCTATCAGTTTAACAGCAGATTTCCCAAACCTTCCGCCACTAAGGCAGATTGTAGAATCACATCAAGTGCCTTAGAAGAAAATGTACCGCCATGTCAGAACGGATTTCTCCGACGACATGAATGATGGTTCTTAACCTTATAAGAACTAGATATTTTTCTGTTAGCTAGTCACAGTACGTAACGTAGTATGATCTTACAGTGTAAGATCATACTACGTTACGTACTGTGACTAGCTAACAGAAAAATATCTAGTTCTTATAAGGTTAAGAACCATCATTCATGTCGTCGGAGAAATCCGTTCTGACATGGCGGTACATTTTCTTCTAAGGCACTTGATGTGATTCTACATGCGAGGTACCACTGACATGGTTTGGTACCTCAGAGAGAGGTTCGTGCGTGGCACAGACCTTTTTTGGGTATCTTTTCGGTTCCATCTGTTCTTTTCCATCTGTCTTGCATTTTCACTTCTGGAAGTTCCGTCGTTCTGACGTGTTGTGTCTTTGGAGCCATACAAACACAAGAATTCTGCAAGAGTTCTGACACCTGAATTCTTGCTTTCTTGTTGTGGTTCCTCCTCTCAGCGCGGTTCTTCCGATCAGACCTAAATCTACATGCTTTTACATGTTGATTGTCGTATTGTCTGATTCATAGTGTTAACTTTATAATTTGTCACTTTTATCGATTAAAACTACAGATTATACGCAAACACTCCACTCTCTCCTCTTCGCTTCAGTTTCTGCCAAGTTCATCGCAAGGTACGTCGACTTTGCAACACCGTCGCGTTACGGTTGGTTGTTGCATTCCAGGTTATGACCCTTGACGCTTTCGCGCAGTATGTTTCTTCTCGGCTTCACTTGACTTTCTTTCGTGGTCTTGGGTTCGATTCCCGGCCTGGTTCGTGTGTGATGTAGTTTCCAGAGGGAGTGCAACGCGTCTTCACTATAATATCTTTCTTCCTGTCCAGAAATCCAATGTTGGTTGTCAAATCCAACGCTCGCTTGGTACCAACTTGGTGGGTTCCGCGCCCTTGTCAGTGCGCTTGTCTTCTACTTCTACCTTCGTGGGCGGTTGTTGTCACAGCCATGGACAATCCACGTTTCAGGTAGTCGTGTGAATCGACTGACCCTACACGAAGATTGAGAGGGAGTGTAAGATCATACTACGTTACGTACTGTGACTAGCTAACAGAAAAATATCTAGTTCTTATAAGGTTAAGAACCATCATTCATGTCGTCGGAGAAATCCGTTCTGACATGGCGGTACATTTTCTTCTAAGGCACTTGATGTGATTCTACAGTTAGTTCCTTGAGACTCCTTGACCATACGCACGAAAGTTACCTTTATGATTTAAAAGTAGATTCAACTTGCAAATAAAATTTCTCTAAAACTAGTTCATTAAATGATTAACGTAATTCTAGGTAAAATCCTGAATTCCCGTCCCCATTCCTCTCGCTAGCCTCCCGCTCCCGCCCTCTCCTCTCCCAGAAGTGTCAGAGAGCAGTCTCCGGTATCCTGGAGAGGCATCCTAGCCAGGGTCCCCGCCAAGAATCTTCTTTATTTGATGTTGTGAGTGGCACGCCCGTCTTCATCACGTCATCATCCCAAAGCACAGCAACTCACATCAAGCATCGACATCGATCTGGGAGCAAAGGAACAATTCATCTCGTTGAATAAAAAGAATTCTCCCACTCACAAAAAGCAACATCAGCAACAACAACAAGACGAAGAGATCGATGAAAATGATGTTCCTCCCTCGTTCCAGCCTGTGCGCAGTCCTCTGGACGGCATCCACCAATTACGCCCTCGTTCCTTCCTTCGTACCATCGCTCACATCATCCCGATCAACCACAGCAAGTGTCCGCCGCATCGTGGCATTCGGCACGAGTGATTCGGACGCCCTGCCCCATGGAGCTGTCGCCGTCAATGGCGAGGAGGAGAGGATGATCTTGGCCGAGTTGAATGGCGTTACTGAATTCGACGATGACGACGACGACGATGATGTCGATGAATTACTGGAGCAGGAAGAGGATGAAGAGGACGACGAAGACGAAGACGACGAAGAAACGAAGCAAGACAAAGTCATGATGAAAGAAGCCATCAACATGGCTCGGTCCACGGGGGGAGAACGAAGTCCCACGGGACCCTTTCCCAAACCCGTCGCCGGAGCAGTCTTGATAGCCAAGGACGGAAGGATTCTAGGCAAGGGTCGTTCCAATTACGCAGGACACGCCGTCGAATTCGCCTTGAAAGAAGCGGGGATCAATGCCACGCCCCTGAGGGAATGGTGCGTCGCTTGGCCGTCCGACTCCAAGTTTCGGAGGGATATTGCCGAGAGTACCTTGTATGTTACCATGGAGCCATCGAACGAGCGACAGGGGGAGGAGAAGCCGCCCATTACGCAACTTATTGAAATGGCGGGGATTCCTCGACTTGTGATTGGGTGTCAGGATCCTGTGCCGGAATATGCCGCGGAGGGAGCGGGGAGGTTGCATGCGGCCGGGGTGAGTGTTTCCATGGGGATCATGCAAGACGAATGTCAAGATTTGATTAAGGGGTATGCGGCACTTTGCGGCACGAAACTGCAACGTATGGCGAGGCAGCACATGCGGCGTTTTGGAAGGGTAAGGTCCAATCGTTTATGCCAGCTGTATACTTAGTTTCTTTGACTAATCCTTCCGTTGAATCTCCGTATTCTTGACGTTCCTAGCCTATGGGTCATTTGCATTGCAGTGTCATTGATTCTAACGACGCAGAGGCATTTGCAAGGAATGGTAATAGCTTTGGGAAAAACTTTGGCGGTCAACATTTATCGTATCGTGACTTTGGCAGTTATGAAATTGGTAAGAAAATGATGTCCTGTCATTCACTTTTCGGTTCTTGTCTACGTTTTGCAACTAATTCATTTGACCTCTCCTCAGCGCCGCCACCGGAGTCAATATGGGCATCTTCTGTCGAAGAAGAGGAGGAGTTCAGCTCAGAGGTGGACGACTACTTCATGGACTTTGAGATGGAAGACAAACAGGAGTCATTGTCCGGAAACCCAATGATGCCATGGTAATTTGAGGTGACCTCACATTCTTTTCTCCACAGCCATCATCTTTCTCATATCCTGTTGTCACTCTTCTATGTTAGGTATGAACAGGTAGATGCATGTGTTGCCACTTTTCCCAAGCCCGGAAATGGCCCAGTTGATGATCCTTCTATCCAAGCGAGGCTCAAAGGTCTCAAGTGGCTTGCAACACAAGGGAAATCGCTCCCGGCGGGCGTGGAGCGTGTGTTAGTTATGGATGCTACCGATCTCAAAGACCTACCTCTATCAAATGATAATAATTTATTGCCTGGCGTCGACATTGAGGAATTTTGGAGAGGAGAAGGACGTAAGCCCTCTCGCGTCCTACTTCGTCACGGTGATAATGCTATGGCCGTTGCTGTCGCAAAAGCCGCAGCGAAGGTACTATTCATTCCTACTTGTTTTACATGAAGTTGCATTGATTGATGAAACTAAGAAATGTCTTTTTTCTCCTATTTGTGAATAGGCCGCCGCTGCCGCGGCAGAGGCTTCAGAAAAAGCCAAGGTTGCGCTTGAAACCGGGGATGCAGAACTAGCGGCAGAGGCCGCTCTGGAATGCCAAAGAGCTGCAATGGCCTCGAATGATTTCATTCAAAAGGAAATTCAAAAAGAACAGGTGCGCTAAAGAACTTTGTTGTTTCTATCGCTCGTTCGCGTTGGCATTGACTTTATTCTGTATTGATTCTTTACAATTTGCAGGACCTGAAGGCGAAACTAGTTAATATGGGGGCCAAGGTTGAAGTGATTAAAGGAAGCGAACCAATCGATGTTATGAATCACCTGGGAAAGCGAAGTGGTTATCATTCTGTTGTCTGGCGAGCAGGTTGCTGGGGAAGTCGTGGCGTGGATGCTATCCTCAAGGGTGCATTCCAAAGAGTTTCGTCTCATATCGCTGTGGACGCAATTGGTGGTACGAGTTGTGTTCTCTTCCTAATTTTGTCGTGCTCGTCTTCTCAACCTTCTTCTTGTGTCCTATTGGAAACAGGGAAATTTTGGCAGCTCATGCTAGCAGAAAGAGCTCTTCAGTCGGCTTGTGGGCCGGAACGCTCAATTAAGGTCTTTGCAGAGCAAGATGACATTAATTTGGAGTATTGTGATAGAGAAGATGCAGATAAGGACTGCAATTTGTTATTTGACGGGAGACCCGTCAGACACGTGAGGTTGGATGCACGTGTTGCTGTTGTCTCGGATATTAAGCGAAGAGAAATCGCGCTGAAAAAGTCCGTACCAATGAAAAAGAAGTTTCACGAGGAACAGGCTCCCTGGTTTTTCTAGTGACGAAGCGGATAAATATTGGCATGAAATGCTTCATCATGTGAGAACTACTATTGGCGCTTCGAAATGGAGATCAGGTAAAGATCATGCGCCTAGAATACCTAGTCTGTTTAACCATAGGGTTTCCAAATAAATTTTGTCGATAAGTTATTTTAATAACTGCATCACTTTTTTCAACTTTGTTTTTCCATTGCACTTCGCACAACGTAATGAAACAAGTTTACATGGCTATAGGAAGTCCGTTTGAATAATGCTCGTACAAGCACGACAAGTCAATGCTTCTTCCCGTGCATATACTCATCACTACGCTAGAAAATGCATACAAAAAGACAACTCAGAGGATGATCCTGACTGCAATAAAGGAACGTCCTTGATGAGGTTCACATGTAGTTATTCATCTGAAATCCATAAGCGCACCATCACATTTTACGAAAAGATCACTTTGTCCGCATGAGTTTCCCACTGCCTGTAACAGATAACGGACCACTCCGTGTCAACGCGGTTTGTCTTTGGATATCCTTTTGATTTGTGCTCCATCCACATCCGGATTGACAAAATACTGTTACGTCTCACGAATAGAGGAGTTCTTATTCGGTGTGAATCGTTTCCTTTTTGGTCGGATGATATTGTTGCAAGAAGAGCGTTGAAAAGATTTTCTATGAATTTAAAGATCATAATGAACTACCTGCCATCTTTATCATCTCAAATTATTACCATCACTCTTTACTGATACAGTCAAGGTGACAAATAGTTATGAGGTCAGAGTCAGTGGGTCCGCCAGAGTCAGTGTTGTCCTCCAGCACTAACTTCTACTGCATCTCCTTCGTAGAAAAGATTTGAGGTAAGTGATTTCATGTTATTTTGTCACATTCAACATGCAATCTTCGTTGAAGAGAATCTTTGCCAAAAGCCCTCCGTCACAATTTTTAAGTTCAGCAACGAGGCATTCAGCGCCTGCTTCCCGCGACAAAACGCTGTTTCGAGACTACAAACACTTTACGATAGAGTTGTTGGTGAGACGAGACACTTCGATAGTCTGTTATAGATTCTGTGTGGAGCAAAGCTGGCCAATTTCTTAGTAGCCACTGTTTCAACGCATGTCCACGTTGCGAAGAGCGCGTTCATGGCTTAACGCTGCGTCCTATTTCTCACATTTTAGCATATCCATCCTCCTCTAACAGTTGTATCACACCGTCTCTAACAGATGCTATCTTCACTATAGACTCTACCTTCACTCCAAATCCAGAAAGTGACTTCCTTCCCGCATCATATTCCTTTTCCAGCAATACACCAACTCCAACCGGCGTTGCCCCCGCCTCTGCAATGATTCGTAGCAGTGCCTCTTGACTCGCACCGCTGGATAGAAAATCGTCTACAATAAGAACTCTATCTTCAGGATCAATGTGATCTTTGCTCACGAGCAGTTGTCGATCCTTTCCTATTGTTTTACTGTTGTAGCCTGCCTCAAACGTGTCGGCCATGACTACGGAACGTTGCTTTCGAGCATATACTAGTGGCACCTGCAGATACTTCGCCATTGCTTTCGTGCATGTGCAAAACGACAAACAAGCAAGTCAAATAAGAAGAAATTAAAGCCAGCATCTAAAGACTAAGTCAAGAAAGAGAATCACTTACGAATGGCAATAACCAGTCCTGTTGTGGCAATTGTTAATATCTTATTCGGCTTGGAGCCAACAAACCGGTCTGCCAAATCTTTGCCACATTCATCCATCAAATCAACATCCACATAGGCATCCATAAAACTAGATACATCAATGATATCATTCGGCAACACCTTCGCCTCTTTCAAAACACGATCGCGGAGTTTGATACCAACGTTGCTTATAGAACCACCTTTCGTGGCTAAGTAGAGATAGAGACGATTGATGTTTGGGAAACTTGTGATCAAAAGCAAGAAATCCAATCGAACGAACTGTCTTACCGTCATTTACTGCAGACGTCAGCCATTTCTGATATTGCAAATCCAAAGCTATTTGCAATGTCTTTAGCATGGAATTAAGAGCCTGTGACATGGGGATGAAGGTGCGCATACTTCCAGAAAAGTATATATCACAGTCCAGTTCGCCATATTCAAAGATTTCCATTGCTCCATCATAGTAGCAAACACAGGAGCGAAATCTTGTGACCCGCGTCGGCTCAGAGAAGGGCATCAAGGCCTGAATTATATGATCAACGTGCTCACCGACGTCATTGAATCTGTATCCCGTAATAACCCGAGGACTTTTTGAAGGAGGTTTCACATTCTTCTTCCCCGAAGCCGCCACTGCAGCAGCGTATTCCTCATTTACTTTATCCATATCTTCCGGCCGGATGGGTTCCACCTCAAACGACGTCCTGGAAGCAATGCACGGCAATCCAGTCACTTGATGAACCTTTCGCGCTTTGAAACTGGCAATATCTTCAATGGAACGGAAACCATCCTCTTCCGTTCCAAGTTCCCAATCGGCAAAGTTATCAGCGAATTGCACCCCATAGTTCATGAAGATTCCATGTAAGTTCTGAATGCACGGTTGATCAATGGCGGAAACCCACATAGTATCATATCCCTGCCTTTCGTCTGGTGCTCGTTTGAAGAATGCTTCGGCCTTGGGATTGACCGCGGCATTCTCCAATCGAGGCGAGGTAATACCAATTGATGATAGAGATTTCACGTATTCTTCCTCCTCCTTTGCCGATTCCGCCGCAGCCTCTTCGGGGTGATCATCGTCGTAATCCAAAGTGAGTTCTCTGTGGCTTTTGTTAATCATGGCCATTTTGCGCTGAAGGTTCTTTTGAAAGGCCGACATGCTTTCGTCATCATCCGACGTTCTGCTCTGGCCGTATCTATCCCAGGGCTCGTCGCTCAATGCCGGGTCGAAAAAAGGACTGGACCCTCCCACCACCGAGCCGTCGACGCCATCGCCAAAGATTTCTTTCTCCCATTCATCTAATTGACGTTCGAGTTCGGCGTTCTCTTCTTCAATGGTAGGATCATCTCCCTCCCATAGTTTTGGATCATTGCGCAAACCCATCGCTCTCAACGCCGCCTCTTCCTCTTCTTCGTCGTTGTAAAGGAAATTATCGGATACTGCAAATGCAGCATAGGCGGCCAACGTGGCCTCGGCACTTCGCTCTTCTGCCACGGTAACACCTGGATTTTTGGTGGACATGGCACTGCTGTTCAGAGACGAGCCGCCGCCCATGAAAAAATCGTCGGACAAATTGGACTGCGAGGCAATAGTAGACGCCACGCCGGAAACAGCGGACGAGCGACTGGACTTGGATACCGCCTCATCCACGCCCACCTTGCCAACCATGTCAATGGGACTGACGCCTCGCTCTCCGGCCGCCATGCCGTCTTCGTAGCTGGTGCTGAGAAGTCGTCGTCGTTCCATCTCGTCCCAAAAGACAGATTCGGGAGAGGCATTGGAATCGACGGATTCGTACCATTGGTCTTCGTTTTCTCCCTCTTGATTTTTGCGTTTTTTCGCCGAGAGGCTGCATTGGCCAGCGGACGGTTTTTCGCGTGGGTTGTAGATGTTCACGCCAAAGGGAGACGAGCGGTGGCCGTGTTGTCTCGTTGAGATGGAGGAGGACGCGATGAATGCATTCGATGTGTGGAAGGATAAGAATGCCACGAGTGTCATGGATGGAAACAGCGACCGCGAGACGAAGCTGCTCATGACTTCTTAGTAAAAGAGTGCGGTCAAAGAATCCAAATCGTTGTTATGTGTTCGTTCGTCGTGCAGAAATCCGTCCCGAATGCTCATATGCCTCTCATAGCACACTCGCTGCCCCTAACATTGTGCGTCGATTTGAGTTGGTGATCGATATGATGTGTGATGTCGTATGTGCGTATGTTGTAGGAGGTTGTAGGCATCGTGCAATAGGAAGTACTATACGTTAGTACCTGTTAGCACCTGTTGGTACCGTACCTTGTCTCAGCCTCCCGTGGTCTCGTGATGCACAAGAGAGATAGGAGAAAAGAGTGAGCTATACTCTTAGGTACCTTATATATCTAACACCCCCCCACAATCCACGGACTCGTACACGAGGGTGTGGATTGGATGAGTGCAGAACAGGAAGTGATCGTCGTCCATGGATATGTATCCACACAACATTTTGCTGCTGCCGCTGCTGATTCGGTCATACACATGTCGTCAATAGAAGTCGTTTGGCCCATCGTAGGAGTGTGTTGTTTGCTGTACGATGTATAGCATGGAGAGTATAGTGGTGGGATATGTCCCATGATGTAATCCACATGACGGTAGAATAGTGTTCTGTCCAATATTTTCGTCATGTGGTCAGCCATGTTGATGGAAGTGTGTATGCGTTCCAGAATCATAATATCATGTTCGACCCACTCTGCCAACGCAAAGAACCGTATATCCATATGTCTGGTCCTGGTGGTGGGTTTTTGTGTGTTAGCCATTGCCGTGCAAGCATCATTGTCCTCATACAGTATCGTTGCCGCTTGTTGTGGGATCCCAAGGTCCCACAGGATGCTTCTGATAAACAGGATCATCTTACCAGTGTCACAAGCTGCCATGAATTCAGCCTCAGTGGAGGAGAGAGCAACTGTTGGTTGTAGCTTGGTTTTGTATGCGATGGTGCCACCTGCTAATTGTATGATTGTCCCTGAAAATGATCGCCGAGTTTTAGTACATGTTGCCCAGTCAGAGTCGGCGTACGCGTGTAGTTGTAGGCTATCGTGTTGATGGCGTTTTACATTCGGTGGAAGTTGGCCATGCAAAGCCGTAGCACATACTGGTGGAGGGTGATCGGGCAAGTCCATTCGTGGAGACGCTCTCCAATAGTAAATACCATCCTTGCGCGTAGCAACCAAGTATTTTATGGCATGTTTAACTGCCTGAAAGTGGATCTCAGCTGGGTTAGCACTATGTTGTGCACACTTTACCGTGACCGTGGATATGTCTGGTCGACACGTGACCATGGCGTATATGAGTTCACCTACTCCATTTCGATACCCAAAGTGGTATTTCTGTTGGAGCGCTGATACTGTTCCAGGGTCGTTGTCCCCCACCGCGCTGTTGAATGTCTTAAGGAAGGTCTCATGTGTTGGTATTGGTAGAGGCCTTTCAGCTGTGAGTGGTACCTCCTTATGCCACAATTCAAGATATTTGCTGCCCATTATCTCGATATACGTTTCCGCCGAGAGTTTAATGTAGTGACGTGTTTGTTGGACGTCGATTCCATTAAAGAGTGTAACCATTCCCTGGCGCTTGATTGGCATTGTTAGGTGATCATCAATTGCATCGTAGAACAGGTGTGCCAGGTTTGTGGTGGGTGCGGCGAATTCGAAGTCATCTACCTGACGTTTGAAGTAGCACTTTTCACCGTGCCAAATACCCATGTATAGGCATGGTTCGTGTGTCGTCGGCGTAAACTGATGAGTTTTAATCATTTTATCACACCATTTCTCCCACAAGCGTGGAGATTCCGGATGCCCCTGCATTGCTCGCATAACAGGGATGACATATCCCTCTGGGATGGGTGGTCGGCCCTGGTGCACCCACCATTCGCAAAAGGCTCGATCTGGTTGTATGTAGAACCCCTGTTTGGGGGCCGGTGCTTCACTGAATGCATTGCAAACATCTGCCCCAAATATTAGTAGATTTTCTGCCGCTGATATTGCATAGAACATTCGTGATGCGGTGTGATCCACGCAATTAGCATACGTGTAGTCAAGTAACCGAACTTTTCCTCCACGAGTGGACCCATCACATGCGCATCTTGCCTTCTTTCTTTTATCCAAAGCTTTAACATTATATGTCCATACTAAGTGGAACACCTGCGATCGGTCCTGTACCAAGGTAGGTGTCCCAAACATAAACTGCTTCTGATATTGATCGAGTTGCAGGAACTCGGACTGTTGCCATTCCTCCCAATCGGGCTGTTTGAGGAGTTTACCCCGTGTGAGTTTAGAAAACGCGTAGGTGTATACCCCACCACTCGCTATCATGGGAACTTGCTGTTTATTGATGAGTTTGTCATTCAGGAAGAAGCGGGTGTTAAATTGATCTATGTTAACCTGGGGAATGCCATCACTGGTGAGTCCATCTCGTAACTCAGCATGCGCAAGGAGGAGTTCGCAGTATTGTCGACCTTGTGCTTTTGCCATTTCTAGTGCAGTCCGCACATCCGATATGGTCGATACGGGCATGTTACCTACTTGCCGTAACCACGCGCCTTTTACCCGAGATCTCCACTGTGGTATGCGTGCCGCAGGTGTTGAAGGGTCCATCGTTGCAATGATAACTCGCTGGTCCTCTTCCACCATCCGTAAGCCTGCTGTGGGATTGTCGTAAGGGTGCCATCGTCGAATGTCCAGTTGTTCCCGAAATACATCGAAGTATGGATCCGTTGACAGATAAATTTGTTGGAACGTGACGGTCGGATTATCCACCCCAATATTGATGAATGCTATTGCACCATCGTCTTGGCGATCTACCTTTGCGGCACTTGCGGCGTATGGTGTTACAGTTGGTGTGGGGCTAATCCGAAATGGTAAGGGATGTAACGTTGCTTTGTGCGGGAGTTTGCGGAGTGGCAATGTGGATATCATGGGGTACGGTGCGGCCGGAGGTGCCGTCGATGGTGTTGTGGTAGTCTCCTCCTCGATCTCCATGCCCATGTCGAATAACAACTGGGCCGCTGGAGGACGCTTTGGTTGGAGGTACCATGCTTCATCGAAAACGGCATGGTGTGACGTTTTAACTATACCTGAATGGATGTCGATGTACCGGATGTTATCATCCGTAGCCGTGTATCCAATGAAAATTCCTGAGAAGTCGTGCCGGTTGAGTTTAGACTTGCGCTTGCCTGTCACCTTGACACATACTCTTGATCCAAATACTTTTAATGCACTAAGATCGGGTTTTATGTCCCACCATGCCTCGTACGGTGTCTTCCCAAGAGCGCTGTGCGGTCGCCGGTTCATGAGATATACCGCATGTAGTGCTGCTGCTGACCAGTACTGTGCAGTCAAATCCGCGCCATATAACAATGTGCGTGTTATAGTTGCAATTGTTTCATTATAGCGTTCGGCCTGTCCATTCTGTGAAGGGCTATCCGCACCCGTCGGCTCAACCACGTAGCTATGTTCTCGGAGGGCCATCGTTCGCCATTCGGTGCAACGGGCTAACTCTCCTCCTTGGTCCACCCGAATTAGACCTCCATCTTCGTGACCGTACTTAGCAAGGAAGAGACGAATGATATCAACTGGAGGCTTCTTGGTTTTTGTCAGAAATAACCATGTGTACCTCGATGTTTTATCGACAATTAAGAGGTAAGACTTATACCCGTCAAAAGATTCCACAATTCGATCGTTCTTTACATTGGTTGACCGGAAGTCTTCAGTTGATGCCCGGAGGAAACCAAAGTCCATATGAAACTGTTGCCCTCGCTTGCTGATGGAAATGGGATTCCGACCTGCTGGTTGTTTTCGAATACGCGCCTGTTCTTTGAAATCAATATATCTGAATGGATGGAATTCGAAGTCCTTTGGGAGCCCAATTGCGTGTTGCGGAAGGGCCTTCAATTGCGTTTCATGGCAGGCACCCATCCGGAGCGACCACGTTTCGGCCTCCAGGATTTTTGCCTTTGTCGTGGGCTGATATCTATTCGTGCGTGGAACGCCTCGCTTAGTACCGTGCGTACGTTGGTTGACGAGTTCATCTGTCGCTCTAGTACGGTGCACTTGCCTCCTTTTATACTGTTGTACACCTTCTGTTTGGGTCGCTGGGTAAATCTGGTATGAGATGGAGTTGCAGTAATACAGGCCATTATTCTGATGCAGAGTAATCTGCCTCGATTTGTGGGGTCCTTTGAACTGGAGTATACCGGGTAGGCCTATGCGAGTACCCGTTTGCACCCATGATGTGAACTGTGGAGAATGATCCAGGATCGCCTGTGGTGAGATGATAGTATCTGAAGCATAAGGGTTGTAAAAACACCTTGTTCGTATGACGTGACCGTCGTCACATTCAATTCGTAGAGTTCCCATGTAGTGACATTTCGTCATGTCCACGGTGCTGCCATTGCCCTCAAGGGCCATTCCAACCAACACCGGGTGTGTTAGTTCCTCTACATCTTCCAGCAAATGCCACTGATTTGTCATGCAACAGTTCGCGCCTGAATCCGCCATTTGTCCACAGTGACTGATCTGTGATGCAATGTTGACGTAGGTATGTCCATACTGCCCGATGTCAGCAACCATCGTTGATGTGACAACAGCTTCCGGTGGGTGGTCAATCTCGCGTGGATCCCCGTTGCCCATTTGTTGTACTGCTTGTACCAGTGGTTGGAGGGTGTCCTGCGTGGCCACAATCTGTGGGAGGCGTGTGGCGGTGGAGAGGTGTAAGTGTAGTGATTCGGCGAGTGTCACTGTACCCGGGTGGGCAGGGTCTCCAGGGAAATCTGTTACTGCCGTAGGTGAGTGTGGACGAATAATGTCCATTATGCACCCTTGTGGAATGTCACATATTTCCTCTGATATACTGTCTTCATCCTTATCGTACGTATTTGCACGAATTACGGAGGGTAGGGTTTGTGTGCTTCCCCTGGTAGCGGTTTTTCCATGTTCCTCAGACGGCCTGGTCTTTTGGATGGTATCTGCACCAACTGAATGCGATTTCTCGTCCATAGTGTGGAGTACTTGTCGAAGTTTATACTTGTCATTCCGTACCCCATTCTTATTCGCATCCTTTGGCTGCCCATCGTGTAGATCCCTTTTTCATTCCTGCGGATCCTCCGTGCCCCCGTCTGCTTCTTGAAAATATTCCCAATCAATTTGTTCGTCGAGCTCATCTATGTCCTTCAAATAACGGTCCATGTACGTGTGCAGTACCTGAAGTGGTTTAGCTTGTGAGGCCTCCACACTGTTGGGACATTTGAGGGCATCTTGATTTCGTCTGAACCAGTTTTCAGCGGTTTGCTTCATCGCCTCAGCGTTTCCTGACTCGCTCATGTACTTCCGAATAAGGATGGCCATTGCTAGGGTGTCGCATTGCGTAGCCGCATGTCCCGTGCGTCCACATGCATGACACTTGATGAAGGGGTCGTACGCCCGTCGTCTCCGTGGGTTGTTTCGGCCTTTCTGAGGTTCGGGAGTCGGGCGCGTAGGCATTCTTGCGGTCTCACTTGTATTACGGTAGGTTTGATTTACCCGATGACGGTGAGGCGTATACCCTTGCATGTACCGGTTTAACTCACTTGTAATTGTTGACATCGAGGCCTTCTTGGTGGTGTCTGTTAGAACTGTTTGTTCTATCGCACTAGGTATCTCCCTTGCGGGTTTGTCCTGAATGTCGTCGCTTTTTAGCATCTCATTGGGGAATGTCGTTCTGGCCGTCCTGAGCATTCGTGTAGTCTGACGTGGAATGGGATCGTAGTCCTCATCAGATGCATCTGCATTGGAATCAGCAATGAAGGTTGCCATATTACCAATCTCAAATCGTGCTGGGAGAGGGGCATTTGCGGGCCTTTCAAGAATTGCTGTTTTTAGGAGGAGTGCAGCTGCTCGGTAGGTTACCCCACCTTCCTTCTTGACTGCTTCGAGGAACTTAATTGCCGCCTTCCGTGGCTCTACTTTTTCCCCTTTCTTTTCATACAACTGCATGATCACGTTGAACTGGCAAGCATAGTCAAATATATTTCGACAGTTCCCGAATGTTGGCCATTTTATGTTTACCATATGAGGCTTGAAAGGGTCCACATATAATTGCAAGAGTATGTGGAGCATTTCATTCCCGTTTGGGGGAATCCGATTCTTTGCATTAAGGAGGAGTTGGTCAAGCCTACCCACCTGATCTATATTGTGTGGAATCAGGGGTCCATAAAGGATTTTGGCTAGTGCCTGTCCCATTCGGTCATATTTCAACTCACCCACACCCGGTAAGCAAAGACCCACAATGCCGAATTTCACCTCAATCATCGAGAAAGGCATGACAGCAATGTTATAGCTGTCTATAATGTCGTGGAACTGTGCCACAAAATCTATCACATCCGACTGTCGCGTGGAGGCCAGCGGGTTGAAAATGCCAATGTCCTGAAGTAGCTGCTTCTGATTGGGTCCAACAATTTTTCCTCGCGACGTCGTCATATGCCAATTGGCCATTAGCGTTTGATGTTCTGCGTGAAATGCGTGGTATGCCTTAACCGGGTCAGAAAACCCGATTTGTTCTAGGTCAACTATTTGCAAGCTGTCCACGCCGTCGAGTCCCATGAGATAACCGTCGTCCTTGAAAAAGTCTTTCTCAAACTCGTGGTCGAACTCTAGTTGGAGGCTCGTTGCAGTTGGCTGGGAGCCCTGGGCTCGGCTATACTTCTGCTTGACCGGAGCCGGTCGTGGCTGGTGCCCCTGTAACGCTGGTGACTCTTGTGTTACTCGTTCTTCTATGATGAGATGTGGGTATGCCTGGCGCAACTGGGAAGGCGTCATACGCAAAATGTTTTGATTTTCCATCGTGTCCCCATCCACATAACTAGGCTTCCTTTCCTTTGTGATGCCGGGTGGTGGGATATTATCCCTATTCACGTTGTGCCATCTGTCCACTTGCCGCTGGGGTTGTCCCCCTACGCCATCTGTGCCTTGCGCCGTGTGATAGGGGATTAGCGGAGGCACCGCTCGCTGTGATCTCGAGGTGTGGTAGGGGTTAACGGGAGACCTAGAGGCACCGGGTGTCTGATCCATCACTCCCACCGCAGTCTGTCGCTCTTCCTCGCTGGTCGACGTTCGTCCTTCCTGTGGGGCTGGGGTACCTGGTGGGTCGACACTGCGACGACTCATTGCGGCTTGGCTATCCGTCGTGTGGTTGTTGCGGATACCAATCTCCTGTGGTGGCCCTGTCAGTCGTGTACTTTCTGGTGCTGTTGTATGCCGGGCCGCCATTTGTTCGAGTGCCTCCTGTTGTCGCGTACCACATTTAACCAGCTCCTCGTGTTGGATCTTCGCCGCGGCTTCTAGGAACTCCTTTACGTCCGCAGTGTATTGCTCCCCTGTGTTGCGCAAATCCTCCTGCACTTCGGCCGTCTTTTTGTCGAGTTGCTGCCACACTTCCGCTAATCTACTCGTGACGGTGTAGTCGATGCTTTGCTCCCATTGAGTGTCTTTCTTCAATTGGGATGCTTGAATTTCTTGGGCAATAAGCTGCCGTAAACGGCCATCGTCGGCGTCAGCGCGTTCTTGCGCTTTTAGTCTCGCATCCAGTTGGCTCCACATATCCTTCCAAAAGGCATGGGCATGGACAAGGTCATTTTCTAACTTCGCCATCTGTTTTTGATTTTTGTGTAGATTTGCATGAGTTTCTTTTAGTTGTGAACTGATGTTGCTTACCGTGCGCCCTTGCGCCTTGTTTTGATTAATGGTGGCAATGAGCTGCTTCGCCTCATGCTGCACCTGCTCCATTTCAGCTTGCCTTGCTTCCACTGACTTGAGTAGTTCATTCACAGGTCCAATTTGCGCCAACGTTTCGCTGTTGCGTTTCATCTGTTGGTCCCATTTTTCCATCATCTCTGCACTTCTTTTGATTGTCGTTTCGAACCTTGCATTTTGCTTTTGAGATTTGTTTGTGGCGAGGTTGTATTTGTTCCTCGCTTCTTGTACCATGCTAACCAATTCTTTGGTCTTCTCCTTCATCTTGACAATCTCCTGCAGTTTATTAGTCAGATCTTCTTTTGCGATCAAGTACTCTGCATGATCTGCAGCCCTATCTGTTTCCCATTTAGCATATTTAGCTGTGACTTGTTCCTGGATCGCTCCCTCCATGTCCGCTTTGATGCGGCTAATTTCCTCGTGGATAGTGTCAATTCGCCTCTCTTGGAGTGCACTAGATTCGTTTACTGTCCGCACTAACCGTGCCTCCAGTGCTTCGAAACGTGCCATAGCTCGTTCTTCCATTTTGTCCATGCGTTCGTCTGATTTTTCGAAGATTCGTGCTTCCATTCTTTCCATACGTTCATTCGATTTCTCGAACATTGCTTGGATGGCCTTCCACATCTCTGTGTCCTGGGTTGATGGTTTTGGGGTCGGTGGTGAGAGTAGTTCTTGGCTTGAACCTTCTTCACTTTGTATATCCTCGTCCCCTTCGATTGTTTTATAATTAATCTCCTTCATTTCCAAGATCGGACCCGTAGGCTCAGTTTCGCAATCCGAACGTTCTTCGGCCTCCGCTTGTTCTCGGAGTATTGCGTGTTGTTCCCACGCTGTTGGTGATGGCTCCTCGCTGCGCGCTGCTTCCTCCAAAAATTCCCGCATGGGGGCATCGATGTGTTCGATGAGCTCCTCGATCGTCATGTCTTCGGGACGAGGTGGTGGAGGATCATTCGTGACGGCAGTGCCCTCCCCAGTGTTGCTTCGAGCCGGCATCGTCGGTGGGGGCGACGTCCTGCGGGCTTGTTCAGCGCTCTCCTGCGCTTTCCGTGTTGGCTTGTGGACACGGCTTGTCTTCCGTGCCATCGCAGTAAGTCCAATATGTTTCCTCTGCATGTTTATTTGTTGTTTGCTCCGTTGGTTTGTATTCCTCGCGAATTCGCGGTGAAAGGGTCTCGTAACCTCTCAGCCTCCCGTGGTCTCGTGATGCACAAGAGAGATAGGAGATAAGAGTGAGCTATACTCTTAGGTACTATTTATCTAACACCTTGTCACAAGCCTTTCACAAGCAGAGCATTCTCTGCCTCGACCTACCCTCAAAAGAATATTACAAGTCAGAAGAGGTTCAGAAGCAGCCTTGTGGTAATCAGTCGTGGTAATCCATTCCTATTATAAAGACACAAAGCATGTTTGCAAAGAGGCAGCAGTCATACTCTATACTATCCACGTGTGCGCAGGGTCCTGACCATTTGAGGCAGAATCAAGATCAAGAGAAGCAAAGCATAGGAACACAGGACACATCATGATTTAGACCTGTAACTGTCCATTAATAAACCAGGTCAAATGACGTTACCATTTGCTGCATGACATAGTTGCAGATCTCCTTGTTGATTGCTTACAATGTGATTCACCTTGCGTAACAGTTAAAACTTTGAGCAATCATGTTTTACTAGATTATTTCAACACAACTACGAAAAGGTTATTCAATGCACGACAAGTTGTTTCTTTCAACCCACAAGACATCAATCATCCCGCAAGCTGCTGTCTTTGTTGCAACATCCGTGCAATACCGTAGGATATAGCCATTCCTAACGCCGAACCTGTAATATTCCAAGCCAGCTCTAACATACGAGCTTTCAGCTTCTCTCGTTGCAATTGCCGATAAGATGCCTGTAATCGTGACTGGTGCTGCTTGTTTGCTTCCGATGCAGTTCGAACGAATAACTCCACGCTGCTCAAGTTTGGATTGTTTTCATCTACTTGAGTTGAAATGTAGTAAAAGTGATGGCGAACGACGTGTTCAATTGTTGCGTCCTCCAGCGCGTCGACACTGCCATTGCTGGTGTTATTTGTTGCGTTGCTATTTGTTACTTCGGTCAACTTATAATCCCCAGGAAAATCATTCGTGTCATGCGTGTGGCTCTTACTTGTCAATGACGATTCATCATCGCCCATTGTCTGATTGATCACGTGCGCGACTTCCGCACGCGATAAAATAAACACTTTCTCATACCTGGTTTTCAATTCGTTCCCAATAACTAAATGAACACCATTCCGCTCCATTGCCAAAACTGATTTTTGACGCAAAATGGAAGCATCAGTTTCCAGTTTAAAACTGATGACAAATGCACTGGGACACCACTCTTTACGCAGAGTAGGAATAACCTTAGGAACGGGGTAGAGAGTAAGCGTCAGCGTATTGTCCTCCCCGACATGATTATTTGCACCGCTCTGCTCAGATGACGTCAATCCATAGTCTCGACTTTGAATCTTATGCACTGCTCTCTTCTCCACTGGAATGTAGAAGTCACTCACTGCACAAGCTAGATAAACTAATCCTAACGAGTCGCATGTTTTGAGAGCCTCACAGCATTCTTGCAGTTTTTGTAGGTACTCGTCAACGGTACGAAAAGTGATGGTGATGAGAAGACCTTGCTGAACAATGTTTTTGTACGATCGAAGAGTCGTTTGAAGAACATGTGAGTGTGTAAGCCTGGGATTCAGGGAGAGCTCTCCGTATCTTCGTTTGGACTTGGAATACGACGACCGATGGGTTCCATCAAAATCTTGATCGTTCTCTTGGCTGTTTTCCGATGAATACAGCCATGGATCTGTGGATTTTCCTCCCCCGTCTTGCCTCTTATTATCACCGGGGGAAGTGTTGTGCGGGGGAAATTCGGCATCGTCAAAATCTAAATCAATGCCGCTCCCGGACGCATCTTGCCTCCCATCACAATCAAACAACTCGCCCAGACTTTCAAACGTAATCCTCCCACCATCACCCGACGAAACAACATCTTCGACTATCCTCCCAAACGGAGACACACTCCCCAATCGCTTCAAATGCACTACGGCATACCCACGTTTCAAGAACTGTTCCACGGCGCACGCTCCGCGTAATCCGGTGCTGAAGTTGTCAATGAAGCGCACGGCGTTGAGTTCGAGGTCGGCGGCCGTCCCACCGGAGGTGACTAGGGCTACGGGGCGGTGGTGGGAGGTGTGCCGGGTGGTGAAGTTTTGGAGGCGGTGGAGGAGACGGTCGTCTAGAGTATTTGTCGATCCCATGGTTGTCACTTGAAAATTATGAACTGGTGAAGACTGGTGACTGATTGGAGACTGATTGGTACGGTACAATACCGTACGTGGGCTCCTCCTAGGAGCTTGTATTCTGCTTGTATGGCTATCGTATGGTGTATGGTATTTAGCCTGTATTTAGCATCCTCGTAACTATTGTAGCTCTTACATAGAACGTAGAGGTGAGGACGGCGGACCAACACCTAACAGCCACCAGCAAGACACGCAACTCGCTGAAAAAAATTCGTTTTAGCGAAAAACATCTTGGCGAGAGTCGTCACTTCAGTGACGACGAGCGTATTCGGGTCGTCAGTTGGGTCGTCAGAGTCGTCCGTTACTTCTTGAACGGACGACAAACGGTCGTGACATGGTCGTCACGGACGACTTTTGTTGTCGTAACATGGTCGTACCGGACGACTTTTGGTGACGTAACATGGTCGTACCGGACGACTTTTGTTGTCGTAACATCGTCGTACCGGACGACTTTTGTTGTCGTAACATCGTCGTACCGGACGACTTTTGTTGTCGTAACATGGTCGTAACTTACGACTTTTGTGGTAGTAACTTGGTCGTGGTCGTAACTTGTCGTAACATGTCTGTGAACAGGGGTTACGGTACGGTACCAGTTTAACAGTAGTACTGTCGCGTTACATTCTGCCACGTACACTAATATACCAGTTTCTACGGAGGCCAAAAAAATATAATCGCGTCACAATACTTTACCACCATGACGATTTCCTCCGCAGCCACCGCATGACCTCGATCTCAGCAAATACCGCTGCAACACCAGGTCTGACTTCGTCGCCCTCACCGCCACATCACCCGCAACAATCCACCCGCTTGGTTCGGTCCGATTCGCGTTATTTCTTGAGAAATAGCACCATTTCTACCATGTAATTTTTGTTACATGATGGCAGTCATGACCGGGAGGGGGAAAGATGGGAATTTATTGACTGTAAGTTTTTCTTAGAGTGTCTATTCCCTCATTTTTTTACCTACATCCTCGACTCATAGGGGCATTCATTACTGTTCATTTTTGTTTGTCCTGGGCGCCCCTCAGTAGTCTTTTTATGCTGTCATGTCAGGTGACAGGTGAATAAAATTCGACAATCAGCCAGTAAATTGATAGAGTTTGAAGAGTTTGATGCGGAAATGGACAGCTCTAGCTGTGGTAGTTGGGATGGTGGCGCTGGGAAAGACAGATTGCATGAGCAATGAGATTTGTTGCCAAGCACATTTGTTTTTTCCGATGTATTTATGGTTGGCAGAAGGGAACATGACAGAAAAATCATTTTGGAGCTCATCAAAAGTATAAACAGTACACACCTGTCAATTAAGCTAAGAACTGTAATAAGTATTATAATTGTTAAATGAAAACTCCCGATCGAATCAAAAGAACATTAACTGCCTGTGGAGGTGGCAGGTATGCTCTGCGTACTCTCATCTGGAGAGTGCGATCATTACTCTCAGGAGGGGTGGCATCCTAGTTAGGTCTACTAGCTTTGACCTGGTTCACTAAACTAGTCTGCCAGTAAGACTTGCTACTGAACCTGGTTCATTTGCTTGTCTGCCAGCACTAGTTGAGAACTGAACCTGGTTCAGTACTTCTGGCGAAAATAACCGAATGTTAGTAGGAATCAATAGCTTTTTCTGGAAATTGTAAAAATCTGACTGACGTCACTTTTAGGCCAAATGACGTCAGTGTTGCCATCTGCCAGCAATAATACCGAAACGTACACACTGAACCAGGTCCAGATTTTATGTTCCTTTGCTAGGGAAAGCTAGTCGCCAGCTGCCAGGAGATTTTCGTCCAACTGATCTAGGTCCAGTACTTCTGGTGAGGGTCATGCCACCCCTCCCTATTACTCTCCTCGAGAGAAAAAGTTGCTACTCTCATTGCCTCCGGGATGCTGAGAGTTACATGCTCAGATTTGGCCTTGGCGGCCATTTTCACAAGAGCCTTAAGCTCGTCCTAACTCCTAGTCATGTTTGGAGCAAGGCAACACTATGTTGTCGCGATTATTTCCTGTCACAGAGAAGTAATTCACTGTGTAACATGTGCACGATGTGTCAAGACCGCATATTTTTTCTATATGATCTATGTTCGAGCGCAATTTTGAATGGCAAGCAGTGGTCACAGCCCTATTGACCCATATACCAATCGAAAGCGCGCAAAAAGAGGAATTTGTAGTATTTCCTCCATATCGCGTTTCGAGCGCTGTGAGAAAAGTTATAGTCAATCTACGAAAATTAACGAGAACCGATATTTTTTTGTTACAAAATGGGGTGCGTCAGTACTACTGTTAAACTGGTACCGTACGTTATGCGGTGCTGGTTTTTTTTGGTATGTTTCATATTCAATGAGATATATTTATGTTGCCTTCTTTTTTATTGGTATCTCTTTCTTACCTCACCTTTTCGTCAATGCAATTTATACGAAGCCGTGCAAAGTATACCGATGTGAACGGAGCCGTGATTATGTCGGACTGCGCATAATTCATTTGCAGCTCAAGCCAAGAATTGAATGCAGATCCCCCTAACCATGGCATTTCCAACTTCTCCGATTTCAGCGGCGTTGCATGCTGCCCCAACAGCAGTTTGTTCAACACAAATCAACCGTTCTCACGGCCACACTTGGTAAGTCCTCGCGATGAAAATTTGCAGTTAAAAAGACCAGCTCGGGCTGTGTCAAAGGAATTTTGCCGCGGAACTCGCGATTATTTATTTTTATCACTGACACCCAAATATATTCTAATATTTGATCCTCCCCACACCAAACAATATGAAGACACCAAAGAACACTGAATAATTTCCGCACACCGGGAATGACTTTTAGAAGGCAAGTAGGTGAGATATTTTTTATTTACGCTTATTTTCCTGTTTCAACTGACAGTAACTCAGCTGATGAAGTCTCACATTTGATCCTGTTCCCCTACCTCAATGACAGCAGCAAATATTTCTGATAAGTGTGCAAGAGAGTTGCTTTTAAAATGGACCAAAATGTGAGATCTTCCCATTTTTACAACCATTTCATTTGTGTACACTACACAACTCACACTGCAAACTGCCTCCCCCCTCTAACCCGTTTCTCTTCTTTTCTTCTTATCACTCTTTTCTCCATTGCACACTCAAAGAAGTGGAAACATGAAGCGCCTTTGAATGCCAAGCAACTGCACACTAACTTGTTCAAACAGAGGAATGAGACATTGGGCAAAGAGGACATTATGGGACGTTTGGCAAGTCGGAACAGATGCCAAACAAATGGAAAAGACCAACAGCGGACCGCTGAAAGCTCCAACTCGAAAGCCTATGATGGTAAGTGAGAAGTCCAGCAAAAAAAATGCAAGAAATTCTTGATCGAGGACACTCATGTCTGTGTTTTATGATCTTGTGTTACACTAGCCATCGAGTCGAGCCCCAACCCAAAAGCCCATGTCTGTAAGTCATTTATGTCTTTTGTCATGATGTTATCATTATATTAGAGCCCATCCATTTCTAAATAATTATTCCCAACTACAATTTTATGTTCTTTATAATCGCCACCAACTATAGCACTAACACAAACACAAGCATCCATGAGTTTTCTATACCTCCAACTGATGTGATTAATCACAAGCTCCAAAACAAAAGCCAACAGACTTAAGAGTGTGTTGGCGTCTAACTTGACACAGATGGCAATGAATGACAATACTGATTTTCCTATGGAGGCGCAAGTGGGCAATCCTACGAATGCTCCTACAAGAGCTCGGACACAAACGCCAACAGTAAGTAAATGATTCTTTCTTATGCTGTCATTTCTTCTCTCACATATGAGATTTTGTTTTTCAAGTATAATGTATTAGGGTTCTTTGTGCCTGAGTGCCAACTTAAATTTGGATTTGCCATAAAATTTGTACTTTTGACTTGTGGATGTTTGTGTTCAGTATGTGCCAGGCATTATTCAGGGAACTTTCATTTGATTCATTTTAGAAACTTACATCTCATCTAATGAGCAAACTAGGTTGACTTTTATGCAAATTGAATTGTATATTACTTCATACATAACTTACTTATCCATTGTATTCACTTTATGATGTCTTTCTCTACCTTCCAAAAGATGGTAGAGAGGTTTATCAATCCTCCAGTTAGAAATATGAGGATGTTGATGTGAAAGCTATAGTGGTTTAAAATTATTTGTCATCAATGCTAGAAACCTGAGCACTTCTTATTTTTGTGATACCCAAGTTGTTTAATTCATTTACTGCAGGTCGGCAATAATCCGAGACCTACTGTATCCCTGTCCAATTTCCACAACATTGTGAGGGCTATCCGATTGATACTGAAAAGAATTCGTGTTGCCCCGAAAACAACATCAAATGTGTTATGCTTAGGTCACTTGCTTGTTTATGGATGGATTAGGTGAGTTCTCTCAATTTGTATGACCATTCAATTTAGTTCAAATCACTATTGATGGTGCTGCCGCCTCCTTTTCTAATGCTACCCTTGCAACCCCTATCTGTTATGAGTGTATATCATGCGACGAATGTACTTGTATTGCATGCGATGATGTATCTTATTCATCGCTACACATGCGGCGCACAACATTCAAATAATACTTGCACAATCACAATTTGAGGCCCTTCTTGAAAAATGATCCTTCAAGTTCCAAGGTGTTGCTTGTGGTCTGCATTGACAAAAGGGGTAGGTTCCAAGGCATTGGTTGTGGTCTGCCTTGACAAAGGGGTGCTTGTAATTTGTATTTAAGCTCTCACTTCAAAAGTTGTACAAATAAGAAAATGATCAATAGTGGACCCCTACCATACCTTTTGTCCATTTACTTGACATGGGCATATTGATGTTGGTGCAGCCGGTTGAATCCTTTGTGGATCAAGAATATGAGACCACCAAGTAAAAATCTGCATGTCACCATAAGAATCAAAGTGGCAGCAGCTTTGTCATTCCCCACCTGATTGACCAATTCAAACATGCAATTCAAGTCAGCACAACCTCAGTCAGACTTTTGGGGGGTCAGTTCTTGCCTCTTTGCATATACAACCCAAGGCGAACTTTTTGAGGGGTTGGTTGCTGTCTGTGGAGATGGGGGACTGGAAACACATGCTGTCTAGTAAAAATTTGACAAATGAAAAGGTAGTGGCTGCAAGTTGTTACAACCACATCTTAAACAAAAATTCAAGGGGAATTCATCTGTGTTCTCCAAGGGCCAACTGTTTGAGGGGTTGATTGTGCTCTGTGGAGGTGGGTAGTATGGGAAGTGACTGAAAGCATGCACTGAAAAAAAGAAAAATTCATAAGGCAAAAATCAACATAAAACAAGACCCCAGACAACATCCCCCCACCTCTTTGGTCCCTAAAAAGATCATTCACCCTAGTACATCCCATCAGTGCAATGGAGTGGAGTTTTTACACATGTCTGCAGTGACATGTGCTAAAGCTAGAAGGGCACCAGCACAGCAAATATAATAATTAATTAGTTAATTAAAAATTTCATACACAGGAGGGGGGTAGCCATAAAAGTGTCGATACTCCCAGACTATTTCACGAAAACAATGCCCAGATAATTATTTCTTGAACATTCATGTAAGGGTCTACTAGCTATGTGAATACCAAAAAAATAGTAACAAATGTGCAGGCAGTAGCAAATTTCCCTTCCAAAATCCCCCGAAGCTGTGAGCACTCCGCGGAAGCCAAATAGAGTATCAAAATTAAAACAACCTTATAGAGCAAAAATATTGCTCCTAAACCAGAAGCTCAATCACTTGAGTTGCCTCAGGTAAGATACTTATAGCACTCAATTTCAAAAATACGCATGAATGTTCATGTTTTATGATTGCCTTTTCGCAGGCCATTACACGTAGCGAATACCAAGAAACGGGCAAGGCCCGAGATTATGAGAAATCAGTGTCTCGGTTGACGATACATAAAAAGCATGACCCACTACGTAGTTCGCACTTTTTTGTGACTCGTCAAAATCATACACGATTTGTATGCTGGCTAGGTCAAAATCTCGGGAAATTGTAATGGTTGCTGACGCAGTCATGTGATGTTTTTTTGGATGGTGCGCGCATGTAAAAAATGTCACGCGTCAAGGGAGCTGCGGGAATGGACAAAAATAAGTGGTATTGGATATATTTCGGTTCAATGGATCAAAAAGTTGCATCGGAGTAATTGAGTGTAGAATGGAATGCTTCGGCATAAATTATAGGATTAAAAAATTGCTCCGCCTAGTTTAGAGGATCAAAAAACGCGTTTTCGTAGTTTGCTGTATGGAAATTTGCATATTCTTAGTTCGATGGATAGAAAAACCATCTATTTTAGTTTTCAGGATCTATTAAGTGCCGTTTTAGTAGTTTGACGGCCGTTTTGCAGTTTAAAGTCGCATTATGTAGTTCAATGCAATCTTTGAAGTTGAAAGGATCGTCTTGTGAGGCACGAGCGTGAAATCTCCTTGGGAAAAATCGACCGTGAGTGAAAGAACAGATAGACGTATGGTACTCAAGTACCCTTCAAGTATTGTAGAGGCCTAGGAAGTGACATGCCCCATTTTTCAACGTACGCTCCAAAAAAAAAATCGTCCGCCAGAAGAGATCCATTGTCTCAAAACCCCTCCACCATGGCCGCCAAATCCGTTTTTCGTCCGTAACTCAACAACCAACCGGAGTTTTGACGATCGGATTTTTTTGCTAGATAGCGCCTGACTCACCGTACACAACGATACCCCAGTCGGTTTCATCACACCACGTGCGGCTCCACGAAAATTCATAGACCAAGTCGGCGATTTTGATCTCAAACAACTCACCGCACTTCCCGTCACGTCTTTGTCTACAAGACTCACCTAAAATCTTCCGCGCCACCACATTATCCTGTCCTACAACTGCGCGATGGGTTTCTGTGATAGCGCAGCAAGAGATCACAATGCCCAGGTAAATGGACACGGTGGCGTAACAAAACAAAATATGAGAATCAAAAAGAGCAACAACATTATTGCCTCCTCCTTCAAAACACAACGCCACAATAAACCGCTCAAAAGTTGGAGGAAAACAACGACAAAGCAGTTAACAAGTTAACAATCAGCACGGCGTTGAACAAAATTCTCGATTGCTCCTTTTTTCAATTCAAAGAATTTTTCTATTTATTGCATCAATTATCTAATTTATAGTAATTCAGGTGTCATCTCAACAGTGATAATGGTTATTTGGAACAATCATTATTGTATTAATGTAATTATTCTTATGCTATTGATTTACTCAAACTTTTAAATGGTTGATTGTTGTGTGATGGCTTGAAGGAGGAGGCATCAATGTTGACAGCTTCTTTTTACTTCTCATGTTTTGTTTTGTTTGCATGACTTTCTTGGACTAGTGGTTGATTGTTGCATGGTGGTTGAAGGAGAATGCATTAATGTCATGGCTCTTTTTGATTCTCATGTTTTGTTTTGTTTTGTTTTGTTTTGTTTTGTTTTGTTTTGTTTTGTTTGAATAACTTTCTTGGAAAAAGCTATTACTCAATCCACACTTCTTTTGCATGGAAGACAAGTCTGTTCTTCTAAATTTTTAATATCTTTTGTGGTGGTGTAACCAATGGCCACTTCAATTTTTTAGTGTAGTCAAAGCAGGTCCCTCAGATGTCCGATGTCCATGCTTGCCTCCATGTTTCTCGACCTGAAATATTTGATCTCTTGCTTCTTGATCATAAAAATCCATTGCGCAGTTGAACGAATGAATAATAGAGCGGCGTGGCAGATGTTGGGTGGCGATGAGCGACTATTGGGGACGACAACGTGAAGGGAAGTGCGGGTGGTCGTCTGAGTCCAAAATTGCCGACTTGGTCTACAATTTTTCGGAGAGCCAGTATTGGTGCTCTGGACCCGACTGGGGTATTGTTGCGACGGTTGATTCCGGCGCTATCCAGCAAAAAAATCCGATCGTCAAAACTCCGGTTGGCTGTTGAGTTACGGTCGAAAAACGGCTTCGGCGACCATCGTGGAGGGGTTTTGGAGATTTGGGATCTCTTCTGGAGGACAATTTTTTTTCTGCGGGGCGTCCGATTGAGAAAAGGGGCGTGTCACTTCCTAGGCCTCTACAATACCATAAGGCAGAACACACTGCTCCATAGTTGCTCCATGATAGTCTATCTCGGTCTCAACCACTCAATTTGACATTTTCGTCCCAGCAGCAACAAAACTTCTCCATCCATCACGATGTCTCGAATTCGTCAAATCCTACATGTCTCACATGAGGCCCGTGGCATCGCTAGTCTCCTCCTCTCCCGATGGAAATGCCGTCGCACCCTTCGGATTCGCCGACGGAACCATCAAATTCTACGACGTGGCCTCCTTCGATGTGGCGGGCATGATACGGACCAAACACTATCGTTTCGGGGGCGGCCGTGTTGTTGGAGCAAGAGGAGGGGATGTTTCTCGTTTCCGTGTGGGCTTGGAGCCGAGAGGAGCTTCGGCAGCGGGAAAAGACGAGAAGATGTTGTGACAACAACAACGATGGCGACGACGGACCAAATCTGAAACAGGACGAGGACGAATCACCTCCACCGGGATCCATGATTTCCCCCCACCACCCTGTCATTGGAACCGCTGCGAATTGTACCCTATCACTCGGCACCGGTTACCTCCATGGCGTACCATTTGCAGAGGCATTGGGTTGTCAGCGGCGACGGTAGCGGAGTTTTGGAAGTTTGGAATGTGTCCTCCTCCTCGGCCGCGTCCGCCACCACCACCACCACATTGGCTGACGGAACGAATGGCGATCCTCCTTTCCAATCAAAAATGGAGAACGATTTGTATGCAACGTATGCCATTGACGTTGCCATTTCCAAATTGTACCAACCTAGCCACAAGGCACACAACGGAGTTGTACTCGACCGATCGGAAATACGTTTCTTCTCTCTGCCCAATTATAAACTCTTGTGAGTACACGACAAAAGGATGAAAGTGTATGACGGACTCTTTGCCTCCAAATCAAAGGCATGGGTATGGATGCCAGTTGACATTTGACATGCATCAATTATTAACATTTGTTAGAGCAGCATGTATTAAAATAAGATCACTAGTAACTCAAAATACTTGCCAACATAGTCAGTATTACCATGTTTATTTGTTGGTTGCTGAAACTGTGGACAAGTGTGAAATAGAGAGGTGTGGGACTGCCATTGATGAGGTACCAGCATAGTTGTTGTGGTTAACATTTGTGCCATGGTCTTTACAAAAGTATAACATATGATAAACTAAAAGAGTATTTATATGCAATGGAGGGAAAGATCAACCCATTGGCACTCTTTGAAAGCCTCAAGAGTTTTGGCGTAGAAATTGGGAAGGGCGCTCTGTATAGTAAGATGGAGACAACAAGAATGCTAAAGCCCTCCTAAATCAAAGTAATAGTTAATCTCGATTATATGACAGAAGTAACTTCAACTAATTGTGATTGTAAAATGAAATAAAATAAGGGTTAATACCAAATAATTTATAGCTGGCATTAATTTAATTCCCCCCATCTTGATCCATGTATGGTTCATTGTATCAATTTACTACCTGGAGCTTGAGCAGTGACAATTAGCTATTGCTTATGTGCCTGTTGCAAAGAATGAATGACTTTTAACACTGACTTCCTTTGTCATGCTATCAACCAAGATATGGTCTTATCCAAGATGTTAATATCAAATATGTCGGAATGAAATGTTCTATTGAAACAACACCAATTATTTTTACTTCATTATGCTTACCAACCATATTAATTATCTCTTCAAGTCCCCTTCCTCTCGTGTCCTTCCCCTAACAATAATACCTAGTATAATATGTTCTACAGTGTGGCACTACACTAAGGTACTACAATTCCAGTACAGAAGAAGGGGAATTGTAATGGCACAGTATGTTTGTCTCTTCCACTTTTCCATTGCACAGGCAAACTTGTTACACGTGGAGGTATTACCAAGTGCAACAAAAGTACAGTACCTTTGCCCCTATACATCATACATGCTGTAGAGTATGCAAGAGGTATCCTATTGCCTTCTACAGAACAATCATGTAAAAAGCACGTCAAATGATACTTGGACTTATTTGAATGCCAAAGTAAGAGATGGTTCCCTTTCATACAATTTTAGTACAATAGATATATAATGCAATCTGAAACTCGAGTAAGGCTATCATCATAGGAGATAGTATTATTTCCTACAAAGACAGACACCATCCATGATGTTCATTTACAGGCAAAATGAGAACAGATTTAAGGAGTTCTCTAAAACAATAATTGGCAAATATTTGATGCAAATTTGTGTTTATTATTCTATGGGAGAACAGTGTTATATTTTGAGTTTAACGGATTGTCTTGTGTGACTTACAGGCGTGATATCTTTAGGACATTTGAGTTGGTCAGGATTCTTGTTGTGTATTGTGTATTGTGCTTTGTGCGTGATAAATCTCCTTTTTTGCTATGTCTCTCATGTAGAGTTAAACAATGATTAGAGTCACCTGGTCATTCATTAAGTAGTATCGAGTCCAAAACATCTAGGCTGGTTCTTGCTAGTTCCCCATTTCTATATAGCTTGTGTGCCTGTCAAAGGAATTCTTGACTTTTAACTCTGGCTTACTTTGGCATTCTATTAACCAAGACATGTTCCTATGCAAGACGCTCATATTACACTGGCTGCAGGAATCTCACAAGCGCTGTGTTCTTCCAGAGTCAACTCTTGTTTGCATAAAATTGGGCAGCATCCTTTTTTACAGTCTTGAGTGGACTGACATCTTTAACATGTGTTGGAGTGGGAGGTACTTTGATTGTCTTGTCATGGATGTTGGGCTTTAAGTTTTCATCCATTTTGAGAAAGACTTTTCCGTTCGATGAGGTATTGCTGTTTGTGATGGGTTTGGTATCAGGTTATAATGCAGTTTTGGGAATAAATTCAAACATGAAGCATTTGAAGACTTCATATTAGATTATGGTTTGTACTTCATACTATATCTACATTTTATGCTCGAATGACTTTTCAGGTAGTATAAACTAACATTTGCCATTCATATCAATACCGCATGATCACAAACCAATCTAATGATGCCCCTGTTTAGCTGCAGTATTTTGACTGGTTGTGATGCCCCAATCTCCACGACCTTTGTTCTGAGGCTCATCATCATTGGCGTTGCTCTCCACACCAAGATAATTTTGTTTTACAGTAGACCTGCCATGTCCAGCTGGTTTGCGATCCTTTCTCTTGTTGCTACTGCCATTAGTAAACAGTCTAACATGAGGCTTGCAATTGAAACTCTTGGATGACTTTTTGCCTCCTTCATGGTTGCTGCAGTAGCTCAAGTCAGCTTTTGCTACTGTGGGTTGAACTTTGCATTCCTTTGAGAGAATCCTCTGAAGTACTACTACTCATTAACCAAGGCACTCACACTTGCCTTTGCCATGGCCATCAGTGCTGCTACTCTTCCGGTCTCCATGGACTGTGTTATTAAGTCCTCATCATCACAACCTACCAAATAACCTTAGGTGGATCTGATGTCCCATATGGAATCGAAGTTCATTTTTGCCATCAACTGGCTTATTGACAGGTTCCGGACTGTGTTCAATGTCTGTGGAGATTTTTGATCCTCAACCCAAACTGCGGTTCTGATGAAGTGTAAAGGTGTTGAACCAACTAGATGAATTGGAAGGACCATTCTTGTCGTCTTCCTCCTCCCCATCTTCATTATTCCTCAGGTGTCGATTTTGATCAGTATTAATATTTCTAGAGGAAGACAGACAAAATGTACGATAGAAATAGTCACGAATGTCAGTGTCAAAATATTCAAGGTGTATATTAAAACTATGATCTATTAATGCTCAAATTTGTGTTTCTTCCTGAAGTACTAGTAATTATCATGGAGTAGAATGTGAATAACAATTTGGTTGTAATATTATTTTGGCATGTTCCTCTATCAGGATCTATGTACAAGAACAACACGGTGTAGGATATCCAGAGGGCTGAGTTAATATTTAGGAACTTTTGACAATTGCATGCAGGATCTACTGCTGAGTATGTACTGCGGCTTGCTGAGTTACCAATAGAGCTACTGATCAGCACAAGAAAAAATGATGTGGGATGCATTCCAAGCTCAGATTAGTTATTCAAATTCAAGATTTCATGGATTTATTATTGCTCACACCTTCAACTCCTTGCCGCTAGCTATGAAAAGAAACTGCACACTGGAATTGACACTGGCTCGTTTGTGAAAGCCTCGGTCCACATTGACAATGAATGATAGAAGCGTGCTTTGTACTGACCTTATAATTTTAAGGCCATCTTCAATCTTTACTTTTAATTGTCAAATGAGGTTGTCATGTCATGGTATAACTAAAAACGTACTAACATGTGATGAAGGTAAAGATCAAGCCATAGGCACTGTTTGAAACCTCTAAGAGTTTCGGAGTAGAAATTGGGAGGGGGGCTCTGTGTATTACGATAGAGTGGAGAAGAATGTTAAAGCACTCCTAAATCAAAGTAATTGTCAATTTCCCTCATGAAACGACAGAAGTACTTTCAAAATAATTGCGATTGTAAAATGATACAAAATAAGGACAAGTAGAAAGAATTTTTAGCTGACATTTATGTAATAGCCCTCGTCTGCTGTTACATGCCCTAATGCGAGCGAATGTTTAAAAATAATTTCTAACCCACTTTGTATCCACTATATGGTTGATTGTTGATTATTGTTTTGAAGCTGGGCATCAATTTACTATGGGGAGCTTGAGCAGCAACAATTAATCGAAAAAATCATGTGTGAGTGACGGGAGATTTGTAAATCCTCGATGTAGCAATTAATTCTTACCTTTCTCAAGATTTAGGAGATTGCGGGACATAATGGCATGAGGGCGGCAATGACGGGATGGCAAGCTTTAATTGTGCGCCCCCCTTCGTCTATCCTCAAGGACAGCACGAAATAAAGTTGCAGTGGTGAAAATGGTGTTATATCTTTAAAAAAACACCAAATGAGACCAAATGAATAAGTTGGATGGTCGTAGAGGATGCGGAAGCGAGGGCGATCGTGGCGGAGCCGGTGTTGCATGGGTAGTTTTTGTGGAAGAGGTGATCTGGCGGTGGCGACTGCGGAAATCGTCATGGTGAGGAACGGCGATGAAGTACGCCTTGATGAGGTCTTCATGTATTTTTTCTGTTTTAGTGTTCACACGGTAGAGCGCGAAGCAGGTGGTCTTTTCTGCTCCCGTGACGTTTAGTCATAGAGTTTCGTGAGCTCACATATCACGTTTCTCAACTCCGTGAAGTACTTCGAACTCTCACGTACTTTGTGTTTGGAGGACATTGAACTAATATGTAAGACGATAAACTAAAATGATATACGCTAAACTAATGAGAAAGACACTAAACTAAAAAATAAAAGTGGCAATACTACAAACTAAAATAATTTTTGTAGCAATACGTCGAACTAATCGAAGTTTTCTTTGCGAATACATTAAACGTAACTCGAATTTCGCGGAGTAAATTGAATCCCAGCAACTGTTAGTCGTAAAATAAACTGAACCGCGGTGTATGCAGGAAAGACGCTGAACTTTAATGTGTGAGATAATCTTTCAAGTCAGCTATTCCCGCTGCTCCAAGACTACACTTAAACTCGTAGAGGTCGTAACTTGTCGTAACTTACTACTCAAGAGGTAGTAACGTGGTCGTCACTGACGACTTTGGGTGTCGTAACATGGTCGTCACGGACGACTTTGGCTGTCGTAACATGGTCGCATCGGACGACTTTTTGTGTCGTGAACATGGTCGCACCGGACGACTTTCGGTGTTGTAACATGGTCGCCAGTGACGACTTTCGTTGTCGTAACATGGTCGTAACTTACGACATTTTGACGACTCAGTGGTCGTGTTTCGGTCGCAAGTCGTCACTTTCGTTCTCCGAGTCGTCACAACGTTGTAAGGTTCAGTCGCGCAAGTCTCTAAAGTCGTCACTTCGCCGAATTTTTATCGCCAAAATATCCTATCTTTTTTCGAGTTGCCTGTCTTGCAGCCAGACACTATCGCATCGTACGATACCGTACCTATCCCAGACAAGTACAATAGGCCAATATAGGGCCATTGGAGGGCCATCATTACGCAATCACAGGGCCATCAGTATTGTATTGTACGTCGTCCGCTTGCCATCCGCAATCTATCTCAAGCACGCAGTGTAGTATCGTATGCCCACCCGCGAAGCACGATGTAGCACTTCACAGCTTTACTTTACAGCATTGTACTTTACCACCATTCAAAGGCTGCACGAGGGCTGCACGCATGTTACAATACCATCATAAACTGCAAGCACAGTGCATTACTGCTCAATGACTTCTTCTCCGTGATTGTACTTCTTATGCTCTCTGTTATCCGTGAGATCGACGACAACAAACCTCCACGCGAACAGATCAACGAAAAGACCCGCCCCGATATTAATCACAACATAATGCTGTGCTATCCTACGTCATGACCCTCACACTCACATCATCTGCAGCGATGACAACCGATGATCATGCACCAATAGATCTATCCACACTGAGCAAATGGGTCCTGCCAAATACTCTTCTTTGGCTTGAAAATGTAGAAAAAGAGGAAAGAGCAAGCCGGGAAGATATCGAAAAAGAAGGTTTGAACTATGGTGCGGGTCTATTCGACACAGAGGCCGATCGAGAGGAGGAATCGGAATTGCAACATAACCGAGTTGGAACGTGGATAACAAGTGCATCTGGATCAGACGGGGGTTTTGATTGGACCGAAAATGAGGTCCAAAATGATCAATGCCCTAAAATCTGCGCAGGGGTAAGTGTGATCTACACTACGTCAACTAGTTCGGAGGGACACGGAAACACTGTTTGGGCGTCTGCTAGGCACATTTCCAATTTACTGGGTAATAGGGAAAGCTGCCGTCAAGTACTTTCACCATTGCTGAGACAGAGACAACGCGAATCAACACCGGCAACAAGTCAACAAAAACACCCTTTATTTGGGTTAAGCTTTGTCGAACTTGGTGCGGGAGCGGGTGTCCCATCTTGGACTGCCATGAGATGTGGAGCTAGGGTGGTGTGTACAGATCAAAGTGTGGCTGATAGAATAAGATGTATTGCAGAGTGTGCAGAGAGAAATTGGAGAGATATGAAAAAGACTGAGAGTGAGGCTGTTTTGGAGAATGCTAAAATGGCACGGTCGTGTCCTTATAATTGGGGTGCTCCCATTGAAGAGGTTACTCTCTCACTTGACAAAAATGAGCTCTTCGATGTAGTCATTGCAGCAGATTGCTGCTACATGCCTTTTCTACAGCCCAAGTTGCTCAAATCAATAGATATGCTCATGTCAAAGGAAGGGGTTGCACTCGTATCGTTTGCACTACATGGCAATGCTCCTGATGAAGACGTTTGGGGTGTAGTAGACAGAGCCAAAGAACTAGGCTTTTGTGTTGAAGTGCTCGAACCGAAACAACTTACCCCGTCGACTTATGGCATGGAGCTGAAGCAGGGGCTTGTTCAAACAGTACGACTAACGAGGCAACTGTGCTAATCGTTCTCTACTGGCGATGCATACTAGAATTAGGAATTTAGTCATAGAATAAATATAAGAGAATCTAGGAGACACTCTTATCCCAATCCAAGTCCCCCCTTTGGAGGAGGTCATAATGTGGTTGTTAGTTTCATTGCGGTCAGCAAATACTTGCCTAATTGATCTAATTAGGATCTAGGTAATTTAGCAAACATTCGTTGACCTACTACCACATGATCCGTTCCCACAACGATGCGTTCTATTATTGAAAAGGAGGTTGCAATACCACAGAGCACAATCTAGATGGATAAACATGACGTCGGAAATGGTGGCATTTCGGGTCATAGCGAATCGAAGAGATGATTAAAGTAAAATTCGAAATGGTTGCATTTGAAACAAAATGTCTACCGCACCTCAGAGTTGTCGGGAGTCAAAAGGCTGACACGATGAATTGCAAGCAACGATCAAACCATTGTTCCTCTTTTGGGCTTGTGCCTTCTAGAAAATTATTAGCACGGAACTCAGAAGTATTTTTTTTTTCGAAAAGTGCAACAACGTCTTCGTTGTGTACAATGATAAACTACCTATGACAATACAACTTCAAGCCAGCAAAAAGCAATTTTATTTGAGAGAGAAACAGTCAGTAGAAAAGCAACTGTTTGCTCTCCAAGTAGCCAAAACCATTGCGGACATCAGGAGTCAAATAGTCAAATTGCGACCACTCGATCTGGTTTCTATTTCAATCTCATGTTTCAGCACTTCAGAAATGTTCCTCAGTGCTTCATCATCTTGACTACATTAACTCACTGCTACGTGGGACTTATATCCTGTCGTGCCACTGATATTGTGCTTGTAGAAATTACTGGTCTCGAATTTTTTTTTCATTCTCTGAGTGCACGCTTTCCAAAATTTAGGCAAGTAAAACCAATCAAACACTGTCAGACATACATTTAATCACTCTTTATTCCATTTTTAGTTCATATATTTTAGTCTTCAAAATCAAAGTCTTCGGCTTCCTCCATACGATTATTCGCAGCAATTGCATCATCTTCATCATCTTCCTCCATCTCATCACCAGAACCATCTTCGCTGTCATCCTCCTCATCATTCGATTGAGTTGTGGTCAAATAAGTCAATACCATTGCTGCACTTTTTCCGTCATCATTGACGGGTAAGGAATTCACCTGCACGAAATCCATTTCATCTCTATCCTCCAAACCATTCATCAACTCTGCATCATGTGCTGCTAAAATCTTGTTAACATCAAACTCCTCACTAAACTTTGCAACAATCACTGCATCGCCCCCTCCAGCTGCACCTTCCACAACCATACTCCCGTCAGAGGGAGGGATAGAATAATATGGAATCTTACCCTTATTCCAATCCTTCAGAACCATCCTCGCTGCCATAACCTTATCCGGAATACCTCCCTTTAACACCTTGCCTTTCGACCGTGCCGCCATGGCCAGAAAGGTCATAACATCCCCCTTGGGAAATGCGGGTATATTGTACGTCATCATGATACTTTCCATAGTAGCACGCGACAATAGTTCTTCCACGGCGGGGATGGGATCAGGTATGGAATCGGCATCCACGCTATTTCGGAGAACTGCGCCCGCTCCGCATTTGGAAGTGCCGTCTTCGTCATCGTCAAACACTACACCCGGAGAATCAATCAGACGAATGTTTTTATCCAATACCACTTCCTGCATGGCAGTCGTGTATCCTGGACGGGGACTCACTCCCACGGCGCGAAATCGTTTCAAACTATTGAGTATGGAAGATTTGCCAACATTCGGATAACCAATGATTCCTACGGAAATGCACGTTTTCGATTTCTTCGATTCACCTGCCGACCTCGCGTAGTTTTTCAGCAGTTGGAGAAGACCTTCTGTCCCCACGGCCATGGAGGAGGATAATGCCGATTCTGCCTTCGTCTGCCCGATGCCGCTGGATTTGCCGGACTCGGCCGAACGCGATTGAGTGGTCCCAGCTTTGAGCGCCACGGTGGGATGCGAGCGGCGGAGATACGTCAACCATTGGGATACGTTGGCTTTTGGAATCAAATCGATTTTATTCATGACGAGGACCATGCGTTTGTCGAAGTGGGATAATATGCCTGCCTCGATGGCGGGATGGATTCTGGTGCCGAGCGGATCGCGGGCGTCGAGGACTTGGAGGATGACGTCGGATGATTCGATGACCTTTTTGAGCTCACGGAGGTAGGCGCGACGAGATTGTTGGCCGTGAGATTCTTTGCTGGATCGGATGGCGGCGTCGTTGGTGGCGGGATCGGTGCCGAGGCGTGCATCGAATTCGGACTGCTTTTGGTTTGCCTGTGCCACCAACTCGGTCAACGACGTGGGATCTTTCTTCGACAGGGCCCTGCGCGCCTTTTCCTCGGCCTTCTTCTGCTCGATCCTCTCATTGGAGCGGCGAATGTCCTGTAGCAGCTCTTGCTTGAAAGGCCATGAGTTAGGAATGCCCGGGTCCTTCTTCTTCTTGTCGTGGCGGACGACGCCGGCTTTGGCGTCGCGTGTGGCTTGTTTGCGGTTTTTGCGGTGGGTTTCGACCACACGTCGTTGCATTTTGTACTTGTCTTTCAGCGTGACGCGCTTCGATTTTCCCTTTTTCTTTACCATGGTTACTTGCAGAGTCAAATCAAGTGATTGCTCGTTTCCCTCGAATGTTCTTCGAAATATGAAGTGTAACACCTACACAGAAGAGTGGCCACGGCTTTCTCCTCTGGGTGGTGTCTGTTTTTGTTGGTGGCTTTCTTATTGAGGCGCGTCTTTTTCCGCACAACCAATCAAAGGAAGCAGTATTTGATCACATCTTGTGCATTGACAGACAGACGATAAATCTTTTGGACATTAAGATCTTACCCATCATCCCGAGGCTTCGCTACATGATTAGATCGGTTTTATAGTATTGTATCGTATTGTACCTACAACTTTAGCTTACAATACGTCGCTCCGCGGCCGCGGCAACCACTGAACTGATCTCCCCCAGTGATTGAATCCGCAGCGTCGAAGAGGCACACACTTGAGTTGAATCACCACCGCTACAATCACCGCCTTCTGAACCATGTCCGAAAAAGCCTTCCCCCTCGCGGACGCCGACCTCACCATCGCCCTCCTGGATTTAGTCCAACAAGCCACCAACTACAAACAGACCAAGAAAGGTGCCAACGAGGCCACAAAAACGTTGAATCGCGGCATCAGCGAAATGATCATCATGTCTGCCGATGCCGAACCTATCGAGATCTTGCTTCACTTGCCTTTGCTTTGCGAGGATAAGAACGTGCCCTATGTTTTTGTTCCGAGGTGAGATTTCTTTGTGATTTGGGCTCATCGGTTATTAGCCATGTCGGCGTCAAGGTCTCGTTCTCTAACTCCTTCACGCTTTTCGTATATTCAGTAAAATTGCTCTAGGACGTGCATGTGGAGTATCTCGCCCCGTCATCGCCTGTTCCATCACAACGAACGAGGCATCGCAGCTCAAATCATTGATTGATGGGATGAAGATTAAGATTGAACAACTTTTGATATAACTTTTATGAGTACATGATGCAGAGATATTAGCTCGCTTGGGAGTTCTTGGCTTTATCTGAAGTGTTGGTGTATCAATTCTCGAGTTGAATATAGACTGGGGGGGTTGATCTGGATGCTTTGAAGGCAAAAGAATTATAAGCGGGGGAGCATATCCGTGACGTTGATACTCATTGGGAAGTTAAGTTGTAGAACCCTTAAGTTGCATCAGTTGTGTTTTCATACAAAAGGACATCACATTATTTTACTTCTATTGTACTCTTTTGTTGAATGAGTTTCCTAAATGAAGACTGAATTTAATGTTGCCCTAACTTCGCTATTAGTCACTGGACTTTATTGTTGAACTTTAGGGATTGATGCTGAGTTGAACAAGCAGGCCAGTGGATATGTTTGAACCTAGTGATATATGTGGTGGTGTCATATTTGTGATCCATGTGAGCGCGAGCTTTCATCCATGGTATTCAAGGTGGTCTCTAGCAAGTTGTGGTTAGTGGCTCCCAGTTTCATCCTGAGGATCTTCTTTCCATGTCTTGCTAATCCCTGTCTCAACTTTGTTTGTGACATTACATCCCCATCTGAAAGGAGAGGCAACAGTTCCTATGGAATGCCAATCCTAACTTATGTTATCCACATACTTTTTCACTATCTATAAAACCAACAACACTCATTTGCAAAAGCAGTTCTAGTCAAGAGACTTTGCTAGCAACATCGACCTCAATGGTGAAGAGATATGAGATGAATTCTGGGCAATGTTTCAGTGAAAGAATTGAAGCTAGCACAGCAGAGAATATCAACTGTGTATTTGTGAAGAGGGGCTTGATCAATATAAATAAATATCTACATGATCCATGGCAAAAGATGTTGTCTTCTCTGTTGCTACAGCTCCAATCTGAGAGCAATACTCCGTGGTCCATTGTTGCATTGTTGTAGAGAAGGGAAATGGAGATGCGGTATTAAAATGAGATATTGGGGAGGACACTTCATTGATGAAGAAGTAAACTCTCACTTGGTAGAAGGGAAACAGAACTTGCATTGTTCACTGTTCTTGAACTCAATTGCCTCTTGAGGAATTTGCGATAAAGTCAGCATTGTCTTGTGTTGAAGGGGTTGTGTATTGGGTTATGTTAAAGATACACACAATTGATGATTAAAGAGACAGAAACTCTCTAGCTGAATAAGGAACAAAGAGGTAGGATTCTTCAAGGCTTTCAGAAGGCTCAATGAAACTCAAGTAGTCTATTGTTGGAGGAAAGATGTAGGTCAAGTTTCAAAAAGAATTGTGGGATGAGAAATTGGCAATAACACACAAATGATCTCACCAAATGGATGGGGAACATACTCTGCACCCCACTGTACAGCTTAATGCTTTTGGAATCAACATCGGCAACAGCCCTGTTTGGTAGTTGTTAATGAATACTCTTGTATTGCCTTCTGTTGTACTAGAGTGCTTTTGTAAGGGCTATATCTCATTTTGTATATTTCCTGAATACATTTGTCATGACTCCCTATTGCAATAACCCTGAAAAATTATTCATACACATTATGTTTCCATGTTACTTCAAAAGAAAGATGTCAAATCAACTAGTAGTCGTAGTTTCTATCAAATGGAGAATCATCTAATTTTATCTATTCAGCAGCGATATCAAAATTTTGTTTGAACCCCCATGATCATCAAACTATCGAATTATGCAGTCCTAAAAGACTTAATGAAAAACATTATATTTGTCCAAACATTGACACCAAAGAGGGTGGGCCGGATGTCAAGATGTTGTTGAAGATGAGAAGCATAGGTCACTTGATTCTTGTAGATGGCTGGGTGGCTGGGTACATAAGATTTTGGAAATGCGAGCTTTGTCAGTGCTATTTTACTCCTTGGTGTTCTTGTGCGCAGAGATTTTGGGTGATGCTGTCTGCATCTGCAAATGACAACATTTGCTTTTTGACAGTGAGTTATGGATGAACAATGGGACACTACAAAAGTAATGGAGTCAAATGTGGTTTTGTTTGTAGATGAATTGACTAGATCTTGAGCAAGACTTGAAAATTTCCTCATGACCATTGTAATCTCCAAAGGAGTGGAGTTGGTACTATTGTCCCTTACAGCTGTGCTAGGTGGTGCACACAAGTTCTTATGGCTGACACCACTGTTGATTTCCCATGCCTAATAATCATAAAGTATGGCACTATGTTACACATGGTAGCAGCATGGGTTGTAGACCCACCACCAGCTTTTGGGACACAAATCCAGGGCAATATTACAGAAGGAAGATGTCCAATATAGCAATGAACTATCTGCATTCCAGTGTACTTTGTCATTGTGGAGTATGTGCTCTTTGATGACCAAAAGTTGAAAGAGCAAATCAAAGGCTCTGGTCATGGGAAGATTGGTTCTGCATTGCAGGTACACATAGATGCACATGTATTTACAAATTTCCCCATTGTAGACATCAGTGGTCCTGTGTTTGGCTAGCATCTTCTGGTGACTCCCTCTTTTATAATACCATACTTTAGCTCTTAGCGTGATGTAGGTATGGTATGGTATGTATGGAGGCATACCATGAATTATACATATTTATTTACATTGACATCAGCCAATGCAATATTTGTTTATCACAGGGACAGCCAGAGGGTGAAAGTATGGTATGGTTAGTTCATGGAAATAGCAATGGAAAAATCTGCATCTCATGCATGTTTATGTTGGATTGCACAAAGAAGAGCATGCATATGCATCATGCATGCTGCATATATGTCATGCTCACAAACACCCTCTCATCTCATGAAGTGCCTGTCAATGAAAGTAGTATGTGTACACTGTACATGTAATAAAACAAAACACATGTGTAAGAAAAGGATTATTATACCACCACATTTGTATTTCAGAGGAACAATTACTTTAATCAACAGAACTTCCTTTTTATACTATTGAATCTCATAAAGGCAATGCTTGATACACATGTGTCATTATCTAAAGTAAAAAAGTTGAAAAAACAAGGAGAAGAAGGAAAAGAATGAGAAATGCTATAAACAGGTTGCTGTGCTGATTTTACTGAATTCAGCAACACAATAAGTAGTATTCAAGGCCTTGCATAGTGTATGCATTCCAGTTGTTCCAATGGTATCGCTATCAACCAAGACCACTGAAGACCACTTTTTACTTATGCTTTTGGTTTATTAACATTGGTAATAAATTTTGATAACTTTAATGTTAAATGCTAATCATAATTTTGAGAAACTAAGTTAAGTTGATGGTTGTTCTAAAAATTGGTGGTAAAGTCTAAATGACGTGGTAAGGTGATAAAGCTTGATGGTAAGGCAATACACATGGGTGGTAAAGTGATAAATGTAAGTGAATTGTTTAAGCAAATCAGGATCATTAGGTCCGTACAAAATCATCAACAACCAGACAAGAAACATTCATCTGCCTCTCCCTCAACCATCTTTGGCAGTGGCTGTATACCCACTCTCCACACACTTACTACACATCATATAATGTCAAACAAAATCACTTCATAAAGAGTAGGTTTGCAACACTGTGCATGCCATCACCATGCATTCTACAGTGCTCACAGCTCACTGCCATGTATCCTGAGCATTTTTTGTTCACACCCCCTGCTTGACGGCCAAAGAACACAACCAAACTCACATTATCCCAACACTAACTTACTCAGCAACCAATCCACTTGCAGTAGAGATTTTGGGATTTTAGGAGGTATGCAAAATTGAATGCCTGGTTCTTCACTATCACCAGTGTGGGAGTTCCCCCATTAGGCATTGGCTCTTTCTCAACACAACCTAACACAAAAACAAATCAGTGGGGTAGAAGGGGTGATGTTCATTCAAATGCTGACAAAAGTTCTGTTTTGGCCTTATGAATATCTTCAGCTGCATATCTTCATGTGAAAAAGAAGATTTTGTCAGAGAATGATGAAAAGTTATATATCAAACAGTGTATGTGAAAAGAGTGAATTCATTAATCTTTTCCATCCCTTTTATTGAATGTAGGTTGTTGTGTACAGTGCTGTAGCTTCATTGAGTTTCCAAGAGAACTAAACTCCATCTGGATACGTGTAATAGTTTGTTAGGAATGTATCAGAAAACATCAGGGTGCTGTATGTGAGGTTGAGGGAAACAGTAAAACAAAGAAATTAACACAAAAAATTTGCTTTGTTTTAGAGGAGGAAGCATGAACATTTTTTACGTACACTCCATAATAAAAACATAGAAAATGATGTGTCTTGTTAGGAGGTGTCCGATTCATGCAGGAATGAAATTTTCAATAATTTTTATAAAAGCCAATTATAGCCTATAATATAGTCTAAAATATATAGTCTATAATATAGCCTATAATATAGCCTATAATATAGCCTATAATATAGCTTTTTTCTCGAAAATAGCTTATTTCTCGAAAATAGCTTATTAAATAGCCTATTTTCAAGAAATAGGGGTCAACTATTTGGAGCGCTTCTGATACCGTATAATATACGGTAATGCTGTGTCACTCTTGTATTTCTCATTCATTACTGCATGTATTTATCTTACCTTCTTGTTTTAAGGTATCTCTTTCTCTCACCCATTTGCATTTTCATTTTTGGCAGATCGCCAAGAACATTCTGCACGACTGCGATCTTTTGTTACTTCCGTACAGTTTCCACGACCCTCCCCATTCTCAACGCATGGCACACACATGCCGAATCTTTTCATTGCACCACTGACCATTTAATTTCACCACAACACACGAACTTAATGCACCACTGTTAATTTCATCTCACCGCACCACACCATCTGAACGCATCATCTTGCAACAGCACGCATAATCCCCACTGATAGCCATCCACCACCGTAGTTTTATCGCACTCATCGATCTCACATCTCCCACACTAATTCCATCTGTCTGGTCCTTCGCTCACCCCCCCCGTCCGAAAGCTAGTCACCATGCCGCGTCCATTTCCAGGATCTACATCTCAACGTCTCACAGCTGAACTTGCCGTGGAGGGCAGTGTTGCCACGGAGGCGCATCTTGCGATTGAGGCCTCACCGACCCCACCTACTTCCCCTCACGGTAAGTGACTGTGTTTTTCACCTGACATGTCTTTTACATGTGTTTTGCCCATCAGTTGACTGCCTCTTATGATGTGCGGTTGTGTTGTGACAATGTTCGCATGTTTGACGTATTATGTCTATCAATAGACCATGCGCGTTGGTTTCCCACCATCACCCGCATACTATGCGATTGTTACACATCTGAAACCGCATTGTATGCACGGATTTCTTCCTCGCATATTGTACGGTGACTGGTGTCCGCTGATGCACCGTGTTCTTTACGGTAACAACCTGTGTTGCACCTCATGACATACGATGACATATTCCCCGCATATCATACGGTGACTCGTGTTCTCTGCTACACCGTCCGATATATGGTGATGAATGGTCTGAAACCGCATGCTTTTCTTGGAATAATTCCCCGCATATCATACGGTGACTTTGGTTCGATGGAACACCGTCATATATATGATGATGATCTGTTTGATACCACCTATTATATGCGGACTCACCTATCTTTGCCAACATCCTACATGTTTAGGGCCCCCACCCAAGAAAGCCAAAGTTCCGTTGTCCTCCCCACCTCTTTACGTCTCTGAACCTCCAAAGGCCCACCCCAAAAAGCATGTGGGTCGGAAGAAGAGCCCTCAAAATAATCATGGTGTACCGACTGCATCATTGCCAAACGACAATGTTTGTGCCACCAGATCCTCCTCCAAGAAAAAGAACGACCCACCCAAATCTGTACCCGCACAAGCAGCGGTTCAAGTCGGGACTTCCACGCGTAAGGCATCACAAAAAAAGGCCCCTGTTCTTGCAAACAACCCAGTTCAAGCCGGGGATTCCATGCAGAAGGCATCACAAAAAAGGCATCTGTTCGTAATACGATGGGCACCTCCAAACAAAAGGATGATCCTGTTACGGACAAAGTTTCAGAAAAATCGAAGGGACCAAAAAAGGGCTCAGGTCGCAAGACGAAGGCGGCCTCCAAGCGCAAGGCTGTTGAAGAAGAGGATGATCCTGTCCCTGCCAAGGCTGTGACAGCCAAAGCCCAGGGTCAAAAGAAGGACTCGTCTTTGTCTAGGGGCGCCTCCAATCAAACCGATGACTCCATTCCTGCGGTAGTTTCAATAAAATCGAAGGGACCAAAAAAGGGCTCAGGTCTCAAGACGAAGGCGGCCTCCAAGCGCAAGGCTTTTGAAAAAGAAGATGATCCTGTCCCTGCCGAGGCTGTGACCGCCAAAGCCCAGGGTCAAAAGAAGGACTCGTCTAATAGCATCTTTTATCATATCTTACACTTTAACATTTATACAATTTAGTTATTACAACATTTTGGGGTATACATTGTACTATTTGTTTACAGGATTCATCAAATTGCTGTAGCGTATAATTAGGGGTGTAATAGCAATGCTAACCGTATTTTACGCATTCATTCGACTGTTTAATCGTATGTCATATAGTATGGCATACGTTGTCAGTTATATAATTTTGTATTATGCATATCATGTGGTAATGCGGATCGGTCGCCGCTATGTATGCGGTGTTGTGATTCACCTCAACATCACTATTCGAAATACTCAAAATTTCAGGTTGGTGTAAAAGTTTCACTAAGTCTTTTCGTGGAATAACGTATATCATACGATAATATTGATAATCCCTTTGGCTGACATATAACCGCATGATATACAATATCATCAAACACTATATCACATCTTTATAATTTTTACCACATCAAGGTTCCTATGACCTAGAACTAAATCAACATATACTATTGGAGACTACTTCAATTATTCAAGACAATTGTATACTCAATAATTTAACCCATTCCTTTTCCTCCTTTCCACACGACTAGTTATTTTTTCATCACAAGCAAACTCAAAGTTGGTTTTTCCTTCATCGCTCTTCATGCCAGTCTTTTCCCTTATTTCTTCGAATAATTGAGTTTTCAACTCTGCAATGTTCGTATCAAGATCATTAATCATTCGCATCACCCCTTCCTCAAACCTTTGTATGTAGGATGCCGGCAACCTAGATGAAGACAAAACTCCATCCAACGAGCTGATAATCCTCTTACGAATTTCATCTCTTGATTGTTCGGAAATGAGATCATATTTATTTGTTAAATTGGCACCGGAAGGAAAATATGTGTGCGCCTCATGACAAACTTCAATCTCAGTTTGCAGCCTTCTCGCGATTGGCGATAAGAACTTGTTACTCTCTCGAAATCCTTCAAAGTCGGAACATTGATCAATACTGTCTGCATCCCCATTGAAGTCTTCGTCACCGTTTTCACACACATTGTAGTTATTGTCGGCTTGTATTTTCTGATTCATATATGAGTCAACAAACAGACGATAATCGACAGTAGTGCAACCCATTTCTTCAGATTGCAATAACACATAGTCTGCGCAAACATATCATGTACAGTCGTGTTTGCAGCAAGCTGTACCTGGGTACCATTAATCACTTTCTGAATGGCGTGCTGGCCAATCTATTGTTTTGTTTGGGAGTTATACGGACACCCATTCCTTCATTACGGAAGTGCTCTTCCTAAAAAAAGGCATCAGAGTCATAGTTACATGTCATGCTAATAACAGGACACAATAACCTTAACGGTGCCTGAATCATAAGTCGACCCAATGTTGTGTTGTCTCCGTAGTGAGCATCGTATACCTTCCAGTGACGTACATGAAACATATTTATGCTCATTTCGTCCACCAACCAATATATATGTGAACAGGCTACTCCGCATCGATCATAAAATCCACAATCACACCAGAGGAAAGCCAGACTACTGGAAAACTTCCGAATTATTTTGCGTACTCTCAAGAACCGTGGTAGCGCAGAAGTGGGCCATTTTTCTGGACTCATGTTGGAATAGTTTGCAGATTCGAAACACCAACACAGCCATTTGTCTGATTCAATCTTACACAACTTGTAGGACGTTCTTTCATCATAAGGGTGATCTGCAATGGCTTGTACTTTAGCGATGATAATATTCTTTGTAGGTACCCGGGATGAGAGGTTCACTTGGTTTAAAGCTCTTAGAGCAGCTTCTTTCTGGAGGTGGATTGACCTATTGGTGTTTTTGGTGATTTTCTCAACACCGTGGTGAATGTCCATATTAGCGTTGACACCGAGCTTCTGTTTCACAATGCTGTTTTGTGATTCGACAGGAGATGTTGTTTCGGAATCCATGCAGTTGGTAGTGTAAAGACGAATGTGATTGCCAAGATATTTCTCCTTATCCACCAAAGCTTCTGCAAAAGCAATAATTGCTGCAACACATGATGGGCCAAGAACTGTTAGGGAACGATCATTCCTCAAAAAGGATCGCAATTCTTGGCATGAACGCTGATACTCTGCAACAGTTTCATGCTCGTTGCATTGTTGCATGATCCACTGAAAAATTAAAGTGCCTGTGAAACATTAATAGTTAGTGAAACAGGGTTGTGTGAGTGCACGTCTGCCAAAAATGCGACGAAGCAGTCTGACTACCCGAACACAAGCGGGGATAAATCATCAACCACCGCTTGACATGCGGAAGTCAACCTTAGATCATTGCAGAACAAATGGTGTTGCATTCAGCCATTATAACCGTAACACATGTGACGATAAAAACAAGTACCCGCATACTATACGACCAAAAATAATAGACTGCGTAGAATGAACGGTACAGCATTGACACATACCATTGATCTATCATAACCTTATGATATGCGACGACACAAGCCATACATTGCATACTATGCGGTACAGGTAATCAATTTTATGACCGTATGACATGCGGTGAGAACAACAACACACCCACGCAGACTATACAGATACAAGCCATGCCTTGCATACTATGCGGTGCAGGTAATCAATTTAATGACCGTATGACATGCGGTGAGAACAACATACCTCCGCGGACTATACAGCACAGGATGAAACACTTCCGTATAGAGAGCGGTATGTAAGGTATAAAAATATTAAAACGGCAACGTACCGTAGTGTCTACCCGTTTCAGATAGCATAACGCCTTCCTTTGGCAAAGTGGGTCAGATGTTTTCTTTGAAATATTTCCATATGGCGTGAAATGTACAGAGCATGATTTTACTTCTTTTGTAGTCGGGCACCCTTGATGTCATGGTTTCAAAAGTTCTATACTCTGATGTGTCTTCGTCAGTCAAGGCAAGTCTGTTTCTTTGAATTGTTTCGGACCCATACAGAAATGGGAAGATATCCTTGAATATGTAAAGATAAACCCATGACTTCCCTACCGACACAAAAAACCAGAACATAAGTAACAAATTGACTCATAATTATATTTGACACCAGGACATACCGGATGGGATAACCGTCATGTTTGATAGGTGACACCTGCTTGAGGGGTTGCGAATAACAGAGAAAATGAACTCTCTTTTTTGTTTGTTGACATGAGCAGTGCAGTCCATAAAAAAGACCTCTGGGTACTTCATTGTTTCTCGGATCATTTCATTGGAGGCAAATGAGATCATTAGAACCAGCTTCTTATCATCGTGGAACGTCAGTTCTTTCCTTAGGTCCAAAATTTCAGTACGTATGGAGGCATCAGTTTTCAAAACATCAGTGGTGCAGGGACGACCACGTGGCCAAGATATGGCACATACTCCGAGCGTAGGATCGTTGTAATTTCTTGAGTCGGATGTTGTGATTTAGTCATAGTCAGATGATGCCATACAAAAGAGAATTATACATAACCAAGCGACTCACCTATTTAAGAATTCCATGGCCTTTTCCGCAGATGACATCGTATGGTCGATGCCTAACTCCTTTTGATGTAGCAGCTCACATTTCTGGTCCAAATTATGAACTGTTGCAGACTGATACGTTCCTTCTGCATCCTCTAGCATCTCCAATAATTCCGCGAGCTGTGATGGACGCACTCCTACAGCCGATGTGCATTCGATCAATAGCTTGGATTGATCACTGATGTAGCGGATTCCTTACAATTTGGCTTCCGGTTTGTATGGTGAGTGTCGTGTATGCGTTAGGCAAGTTGTTTTGTAGTCCAAATAGTAATACCCATCACCACATAAAAAAGGCTATGCAACACTTGCACTGATCTTTTGCGTGGATTTTACGAATTGAATGTACCCTCCAGCTTGAAGGCTGATTGTCAGAATACTGAGACACCTTTGAGGTTGCCGAGCATTTGATTGCCTTTGTTTCTTGTTTTCCTGCCATGGCGTCTAGTGATGAATGCAGCATTGAGCTTTTCCTTTTGAGATTCTTGGTCTTTACTCCGTCCTGAGTGTAGTTGTCTTGATCAAACGCATGGACGGCTTTTTGGGTATTCTCTTGGAGGCGGGTGTGCGAACACCAAAGTACAAAGCGATTGTTCCTAGATCCCCTCACAAAAGAAAACTTTGAACCATGGAGTGAGTTTTGTATCATGAGCACAATTGCGTTGAATGAATCCTTGCCTGTTAACAATGTTGGATCAAATCGATAAACAGAACGATCCGGATACTTCTGTGGCTGATTCTTGGCGTGGTCAGGTGTCCAAGGAGATATTTTTGTTGATGCAGAAGAGAGATCCACAGTGCCACCAGAATCAGCTACAACAAACAGTTGTGTCCATTGTTGACATTCATCAAACGCCTGTAATATTGATGCTTCCAGGGATGGATCCATTTTTAACTGACAGCACGTGACATAGGTATCGAAGAGCACACAAAATTGAGAATTACATGCATAGAAGGACAGTTACCGCATAATATGCATTGGGAACATCATACTCACCGTAAAAAAACGATATCAGGATATGGATAACCGTATATACTGAGATTGTTAAAAAAGATGACAATGTGGTATGCGTTGTCAGGAGTATTTAATGACCATGTGGCATGCAATCTTGGATACAGTTTGACCGGTGTTGGCTAGAACCTTATAATGAAGGACCAACTACGAAGGTTTTAAGCCCGTATAAAATAGGATTGAGACCAATACAACACCGTACAACAATAACACTGTCAACGTAACGGTATAATATGAGGGAGAAGTCACAGTGAAAACGGCGATATTAATGAAAGTTGATCCGTATGAAAATATCGCCGTATGGAGTGCGGTGGTACAGGTGATGACAATAACCGTATGCCGTACGATGTAGTAGCAAGTTGCACCGTTGTGGAGGATCACCGTATGATGTGCGGTGGATGATGTTTACCCTAAAACTGTACGTTATGTGTTCTGGGTCCAAGTGATACCATTGATTTCTTTCACCGTAGATTGAACGGTGATGGACTAGTTGACTAGTCTGTATGATAGGCGTGAAAGAACGGAGATACACCGTATAAGTGAAGTCATACACTGAAATGGCAGTGGTTGCCTTGGACTGTAATTGGCTGCGGTGAAGCAGCCAATGTCACTCCTGTGGGCAGGATAAATGAGTAGAAATGAGATGTGAACTATAACAATAAAATGAAGGGGAAGTAATGTGATTCCCAACAAGTAATTTAAGGGATTTAAATAGGGTGGATGTGAAACTCGCGCGCTCTCGAAAATGAGATGGATGCAATTTCGACCGGGGCTGTCACCCAAACATAGGTAGAGCGAACATCACATACTCACCTACAAACTGACAATTGAAAGTCGATACCAACACCAACAGAATGGTTTGGTGGGATCAGTAGGAATCCTAGGTTGGGGGATGATTGATGAAGCTGATGGAAATCACCATGGATGGCAGTTGATTCGTTTTGGTTGAGGGAGTGGTGTCGCGGCGTTCACATCGGGTGTGTGTGCGATATTCAATGGGGGAATACCGTCTGTCTGATGTAAGCTAATGTTCACAATGACAGAAAAATAACGGAAAATGACTACATCTTAGGATCTATGAAACAAAAGGCTTGCTGTTAGACTTTGTTTTAGCTGGGGAGTGGTATCTTATGGAGTAACAAATGATTTCTGAACAGAAGTAAGTGTAAGTGCCATGGGAGTATCGTCTGGAGCGGGAAATAAAGATTTATCTTCCTGATAGCACAGATTGTACTCCACTGATCCACAGCAGTTGCAATGTAACATATATGTCTTATCCCTTGTACCTGACAACACATCATTTCCTTCCACACCAACAACATCATTGTAATCAAGTTTGTACCATAGTAATGTTACAAAATTACGGAGGTGCCACGATAGTGGGCTTCTTTGGCTTTTTTTCCCTTCACTCTTTTTTCCGTCCCTCTTTCTCTTTCTTTCTTGCCTTCAATTTCTCATGTTTATGAAACACCCTCTTTGACCTTCATGAATGGTTTGAAATCTAAGCTTTTACCTCATGTCTTATTGGGAGTGACTTCTGAGCAGTGCATATGATGTCTGATTCATTTCAAGAATCTATAGATGATGAGGGAATTAATTTGATGTAAGATAACAACATGTTATGACAATCACCAACAACCATAGTTTTAAAGATTTTGATCTTACCACTTGAAAGTCAAAGCAGTCATTATAGCTTGGTTCATGTATAATTCACCCTCACCTGTCATGTCATTAATACTTGATAGATCCCAATCATCAATATTGGAGGAAGACAATAAATGTCAATAGATTCCCATGTTTTAACGTTAACATTATGGGCATCGTCTGGTTTACAGCCTCCAGTGTCATTGGCATCAACCTTGGCTTCCTTGAATTATTTCTCTCTCAAAGCTGACAAAAGATCTCCTCTAAGTCTAAGGATTGACATTTATAATAAATGAGCGAATGCAACCAATACAACAAATATTCATACAGTTACAGACTTACTTTCTTACAATCAGGGTGGCATCTTGAAAGAAGAGTTCATGGAAGTGTTCCTTTTCTTTCACAGGCTGTCCCTGTTTTGTTGGCTTCAACAATCTCATAAATTTGAAGCTTATATGAATGATAAACTTCAATGTATTTGAAATTATGGTGAAAGAGATTGATCCATAATTTGTTGACTCCTTGATTGTTATGGAGAGAAAGTCCAAGACTATGGACAAGCGTCATCATGATGATTTTCAAATTTGACTTTTTTGCTTACTACTGTTTGAATATTCATGAGAAGTTTTTTCAAAAACCCATGGCCATTTATAAGACCATCACTGCCAGCCTCTGGTATCATTGAAATGATTGGATGTAATTCATTAGGGCATTGATGTAAAAGGCGTGTTGGCTTCCGGTGTGTGTGGTGAGTGTCCTGTATGCGTTAGGCAAGTTGTTTTGTAGTCCAAATAGTAATACCCATCACCACATAAAAAAAGGCTACGCAACACTTGCACCGATCTTTGCGTCGGTTTTACGAATTGAATGTACCCGACGGCTCGAAGGCTGATTGTCAGAATACTGAGACACCTTTGAGGTTGCCGAGCATTTGATTGCCTTTGTTTCTTGTTTTCCCGCCATGGCGTCTAGTGATGAATGCTGCCTTGAGCTTTTCCTTTTGAGATTCTTGGTCTTCACTCCATCCTAAGTGTAGTTGTCTTGATCGAACGCATGGACGGCTTTTTGGGTATTCTCTTGGAGGCGGGTGTGCGAACACCAAAGAACAAAGCAATTGTTCCTAGATCCCCTCACAAAAGAAAACTTTGAACCATGGAGTGAGTTTTGTATCATGAGCACAATTGCGTTGAATGAATCCTTGCCTTTAAACAATGTTGGATCAAATTGATAAACAGAACGATCCGGATACTTCTGTGGCTGATTCTTGGGGTTGTCAGGTGTCCGAGGGGATATTTTCGTTGATGCAGAAGAGAGATCCACAGTGCCACCAGAATCAGCTACAACAAAGAGTTGTGTCCATTGTTGACATTCATCAAACGTCTGTAATATTGATGTTTCCAGGGATGGATCCATTTTTAACTGACAGCACGTGACATATTAGGTATCGAAGAGCACACAAAAATTGAGAATTACATGCATAGAAGGACAGTTACTGCATAATATGCGTTGGGAACATCATACTCACCGTATAAAAATGATATCAGGGTATGGATAACCATATATACAGAGATTGTTAAAAAAGATGACCGTGTGGTATGCGTTGTCAGGAGTATTTAATGACCGTGTGGCATGCGATCTTGGATACAGTTTGACCGGTGTTGTCTAGAACCTTATAATGAAGGACCAACTACGAAGGTTTTAAGCCCGTATAAAATAGGATTGAGACCAATACAACACCGTACAACAATAACACCGTCAACGTAACGGTATAATATGAGGGAGAAGTCACCGTGGAAGCAACGATATTAATGAAAGTTGATCCATATGAAAATATCGCCGTATGGAGTGCGGTGGTACAGGTGATGACAATAACCGTATGCCGTACGATGTAGTAGCAAGTTGCACCGTTGTGGAGGATCACTGTATGATGTGTGGTGGATGATGTTTACCCTAAAACCGTATGTTATGTGTTCTGGGTCCAAGTGATACCGTTGATTTCTTTCACCGTAAATTGAACGGTGATGGACTAGTTGACTAGTCCGTATGATAGGCGTGAAAGAACGGAGATACACCGTATAAGTGAAGTCTACACTGAAATGGCAGTGGTTGCCTTGGACTGTAATTGGCTGCGGTGAAGCAGCCAATGTCACTCCTGTGGACAGGATAAATGAATAGAAATGAGATGTGAACTATAACAATAAAATGAAGGAGAAGTAATGTGATTCCCAACAAGTAATTTAAGGGATTTAATAGGGTGGATGTGAAACTTGCGCGCTCTTGAAAATGAGATGGATGCAACTTCGACCGGGGCTGTCACCCAAACATACGTAGAGCAAACATCGCATACTCACCTATAAACTGACGATTGAAAGTCGATACCAACACCAACAGAATGGGTTGGTGGGATCAGTAGGAATCCTAGGTTGGGGATGATCGATGAAGCTGACAGAAATCGCCATGGAAGGCAGTTGATTCGTTTTGGTTGAGGGAGTGGTGTCACGGCGTTCACACCGGGTGTGTGTGCAATATTTAATGGGGGAATACCGTCTGTCTGACGTAAGCTAAAGTTCACAATGACAGAAAAATAACGGAAAATGACTACATCTTAGGATCTATGAAACAAAAGGCTTGCTGTTAGACTTTGTTTTAGCTGGGGAGTGGTATCTTATGGAGTAACAAATGATTTCTGAACAGAAGTAAGTGTAAGTGCCATGGGAGTATCGTCTGGAGCGGAAATAAAGATTTATCTTCCTGATAGCACAGATTGTACTCCACTGATCCACAGCAGTTGCAATGTAACATATATGTCTTATCCCTTGTACCTGACAACACATCATTTCCTTCCACACCAACAACATCATTGTAATCAAGTTTGTACCATAGTAATGTTACAAAATTACGGAGGTGCCACGATAGTGGGCTTCTTTGGCTTTTTTCCCTTCACTCTTTTTCCGTCCCTCTTTCTCTTTCTTTCTTGCCTTCAATTTCTCATGTTTATGAAACACCCTCTTTGACCTTCATGAATGGTTTGAAATCTAAGCTTTTACCTCATGTCTTATTGGGAGTGACTTCTGAGCAGTGCATATGATGTCTGATTCATTTCAAGAATCTATAGATGATGAGGGAATTAATTTGATGTAAGATAACAACATGTTATGACAATCACCAACAACCATAGTTTTAAAGATTTTGATCTTACCACTTGAAAGTCAAAGCAGTCATTATAGCTTGGTTCATGTATAATTCACCCTCACCTGTCATGTCATTAATACTTGATAGATCCCAATCATCAATATTGGAGGAAGACAATAAATGTCAATAGATTCCCATGTTTTAACGTTAACATTATGGGCATCGTCTGGTTTACAGCCTCCAGTGTCATTGGCATCAACCTTGGCTTCCTTGAATTATTTCTCTCTCAAAGCTGACAAAAGATCTCCTCTAAGTCTAAGGATTGACATTTATAATAAATGAGCGAATGCAACCAATACAACAAATATTCATACAGTTACAGACTTACTTTCTTACAATCAGGGTGGCATCTTGAAAGAAGAGTTCATGGAAGTGTTCCTTTTCTTTCACAGGCTGTCCCTGTTTTGTTGGCTTCAACAATCTCATAAATTTGAAGCTTATATGAATGATAAACTTCAATGTATTTGAAATTATGGTGAAAGAGATTGATCCATAATTTGTTGACTCCTTGATTGTTATGGAGAGAAAGTCCAAGACTATGGACAAGCGTCATCATGATGATTTTCAAATTTGACTTTTTTGCTTACTACTGTTTGAATATTCATGAGAAGTTTTTCCAAAACCCATGGCCATTTATAAGACCATCACTGCCAGCCTCTGGTATCATTGAAATGATTGGATGTAATTCATTAGGGCATTGATGTAAAAGGCGTGTTGGCTTCCGGTGTGTGTGGTGAGTGTCCTGTATGCGTTAGGCAAGTTGTTTTGTAGTCCAAATAGTAATACCCATCACCACATAAAAAAAGGCTACGCAACACTTGCACCGATCTTTGCGTCGGTTTTACGAATTGAATGTACCCGACGGCTCGAAGGCTGATTGTCAGAATACTGAGACACCTTTGAGGTTGCCGAGCATTTGATTGCCTTTGTTTCTTGTTTTCCGCCATGGCGTCTAGTGATGAATGCTGCCTTGAGCTTTTCCTTTTGAGATTCTTGGTCTTCACTCCATCCTAAGTGTAGTTGTCTTGATCGAACGCATGGACGGCTTTTGGGTATTCTCTTGGAGGCGGGTGTGCGAACACCAAAGAACAAAGCAATTGTTCCTAGATCCCCTCACAAAAGAAAACTTTGAACCATGGAGTGAGTTTTGTATCATGAGCACAATTGCGTTGAATGAATCCTTGCCTTTAAACAATGTTGGATCAAATTGATAAACAGAACGATCCGGATACTTCTGTGGCTGATTCTTGGGGTTGTCAGGTGTCCGAGGGGATATTTTCGTTGATGCAGAAGAGAGATCCACAGTGCCACCAGAATCAGCTACAACAAAGAGTTGTGTCCATTGTTGACATTCATCAAACGTCTGTAATATTGATGTTTCCAGGGATGGATCCATTTTTAACTGACAGCACGTGACATATTAGGTATCGAAGAGCACACAAAAATTGAGAATTACATGCATAGAAGGACAGTTACTGCATAATATGCGTTGGGAACATCATACTCACCGTATAAAAAATGATATCAGGGTATGGATAACCATATATACAGAGATTGTTAAAAAAGATGACCGTGTGGTATGCGTTGTCAGGAGTATTTAATGACCGTGTGGCATGCGATCTTGGATACAGTTTGACCGGTGTTGTCTAGAACCTTATAATGAAGGACCAACTACGAAGGTTTTAAGCCCGTATAAAATAGGATTGAGACCAATACAACACCGTACAACAATAACACCGTCAACGTAACGGTATAATATGAGGGAGAAGTCACCGTGGAAGCAACGATATTAATGAAAGTTGATCCATATGAAAATATCGCCGTATGGAGTGCGGTGGTACAGGTGATGACAATAACCGTATGCCGTACGATGTAGTAGCAAGTTGCACCGTTGTGGAGGATCACTGTATGATGTGTGGTGGATGATGTTTACCCTAAAACCGTATGTTATGTGTTCTGGGTCCAAGTGATACCGTTGATTTCTTTCACCGTAAATTGAACGGTGATGGACTAGTTGACTAGTCCGTATGATAGGCGTGAAAGAACGGAGATACACCGTATAAGTGAAGTCTACACTGAAATGGCAGTGGTTGCCTTGGACTGTAATTGGCTGCGGTGAAGCAGCCAATGTCACTCCTGTGGACAGGATAAATGAATAGAAATGAGATGTGAACTATAACAATAAAATGAAGGAGAAGTAATGTGATTCCCAACAAGTAATTTAAGGGATTTAATAGGGTGGATGTGAAACTTGCGCGCTCTTGAAAATGAGATGGATGCAACTTCGACCGGGCTGTCACCCAAACATACGTAGAGCAAACATCGCATACTCACCTATAAACTGACGATTGAAAGTCGATACCAACACCAACAGAATGGGTTGGTGGGATCAGTAGGAATCCTAGGTTGGGGATGATCGATGAAGCTGACGGAAATCGCCATGGAAGGCAGTTGATTCGTTTTGGTTGAGGGAGTGGTGTCACGGCGTTCACACCGGTGTGTGTGCAATATTTAATGGGGGAATACCGTCTGTCTGACGTAAGCTAAAGTTCACAATGACAGAAAAATAACGGAAAATGACTACATCTTAGGATCTATGAAACAAAAGGCTTGCTGTTAGACTTTGTTTTAGCTGGGGAGTGGTATCTTATGGAGTAACAAATGATTTCTGAACAGAAGTAAGTGTAAGTGCCATGGGAGTATCGTCTGGAGCGGGAAATAAAGATTTATCTTCCTGATAGCACAGATTGTACTCCACTGATCCACAGCAGTTGCAATGTAACATATATGTCTTATCCCTTGTACCTGACAACACATCATTTCCTTCCACACCAACAACATCATTGTAATCAAGTTTGTACCATAGTAATGTTACAAAATTACGGAGGTGCCCACGATAGTGGGCTTCTTTGGCTTTTTTCCCTTCACTCTTTTTTCCGTCCCTCTTTCTCTTTCTTTCTTGCCTTCAATTTCTCATGTTTATGAAACACCCTCTTTGACCTTCATGAATGGTTTGAAATCTAAGCTTTTACCTCATGTCTTATTGGGAGTGACTTCTGAGCAGTGCATATGATGTCTGATTCATTTCAAGAATCTATAGATGATGAGGGAATTAATTTGATGTAAGATAACAACATGTTATGACAATCACCAACAACCATAGTTTTAAAGATTTTGATCTTACCACTTGAAAGTCAAAGCAGTCATTATAGCTTGGTTCATGTATAATTCACCCTCACCTGTCATGTCATTAATACTTGATAGATCCCAATCATCAATATTGGAGGAAGACAATAAATGTCAATAGATTCCCATGTTTTAACGTTAACATTATGGGCATCGTCTGGTTTACAGCCTCCAGTGTCATTGGCATCAACCTTGGCTTCCTTGAATTATTTCTCTCTCAAAGCTGACAAAAGATCTCCTCTAAGTCTAAGGATTGACATTTATAATAAATGAGCGAATGCAACCAATACAACAAATATTCATACAGTTACAGACTTACTTTCTTACAATCAGGGTGGCATCTTGAAAGAAGAGTTCATGGAAGTGTTCCTTTTCTTTCACAGGCTGTCCCTGTTTTGTTGGCTTCAACAATCTCATAAATTTGAAGCTTATATGAATGATAAACTTCAATGTATTTGAAATTATGGTGAAAGAGATTGATCCATAATTTGTTGACTCCTTGATTGTTATGGAGAGAAAGTCCAAGACTATGGACAAGCGTCATCATGATGATTTTCAAATTTGACTTTTTTGCTTACTACTGTTTGAATATTCATGAGAAGTTTTTCAAAACCCATGGCCATTTATAAGACCATCACTGCCAGCCTCTGGTATCATTGAAATGATTGGATGTAATTCATTAGGGCATTGATGTAAAAGGCGTGTTGGCTTCCGGTGTGTGTGGTGAGTGTCCTGTATGCGTTAGGCAAGTTGTTTTGTAGTCCAAATAGTAATACCCATCACCACATAAAAAGGCTACGCAACACTTGCACCGATCTTTGCGTCGGTTTTACGAATTGAATGTACCCGACGGCTCGAAGGCTGATTGTCAGAATACTGAGACACCTTTGAGGTTGCCGAGCATTTGATTGCCTTTGTTTCTTGTTTTCCCGCCATGGCGTCTAGTGATGAATGCTGCCTTGAGCTTTTCCTTTTGAGATTCTTGGTCTTCACTCCATCCTAAGTGTAGTTGTCTTGATCGAACGCATGGACGGCTTTTGGGTATTCTCTTGGAGGCGGGTGTGCGAACACCAAAGAACAAAGCAATTGTTCCTAGATCCCCTCACAAAAGAAAACTTTGAACCATGGAGTGAGTTTTGTATCATGAGCACAATTGCGTTGAATGAATCCTTGCCTTTAAACAATGTTGGATCAAATTGATAAACAGAACGATCCGGATACTTCTGTGGCTGATTCTTGGGGTTGTCAGGTGTCCGAGGGATATTTTCGTTGATGCAGAAGAGAGATCCACAGTGCCACCAGAATCAGCTACAACAAAGAGTTGTGTCCATTGTTGACATTCATCAAACGTCTGTAATATTGATGTTTCCAGGGATGGATCCATTTTTAACTGACAGCACGTGACATATTAGGTATCGAAGAGCACACAAAAATTGAGAATTACATGCATAGAAGGACAGTTACTGCATAATATGCGTTGGGAACATCATACTCACCGTATAAAAATGATATCAGGGTATGGATAACCATATATACAGAGATTGTTAAAAAAGATGACCGTGTGGTATGCGTTGTCAGGAGTATTTAATGACCGTGTGGCATGCGATCTTGGATACAGTTTGACCGGTGTTGTCTAGAACCTTATAATGAAGGACCAACTACGAAGGTTTTAAGCCCGTATAAAATAGGATTGAGACCAATACAACACCGTACAACAATAACACCGTCAACGTAACGGTATAATATGAGGGAGAAGTCACCGTGGAAGCAACGATATTAATGAAAGTTGATCCATATGAAAATATCGCCGTATGGAGTGCGGTGGTACAGGTGATGACAATAACCGTATGCCGTACGATGTAGTAGCAAGTTGCACCGTTGTGGAGGATCACTGTATGATGTGTGGTGGATGATGTTTACCCTAAAACCGTATGTTATGTGTTCTGGGTCCAAGTGATACCGTTGATTTCTTTCACCGTAAATTGAACGGTGATGGACTAGTTGACTAGTCCGTATGATAGGCGTGAAAGAACGGAGATACACCGTATAAGTGAAGTCTACACTGAAATGGCAGTGGTTGCCTTGGACTGTAATTGGCTGCGGTGAAGCAGCCAATGTCACTCCTGTGGACAGGATAAATGAATAGAAATGAGATGTGAACTATAACAATAAAATGAAGGAGAAGTAATGTGATTCCCAACAAGTAATTTAAGGGATTTAATAGGGTGGATGTGAAACTTGCGCGCTCTTGAAAATGAGATGGATGCAACTTCGACCGGGGCTGTCACCCAAACATACGTAGAGCAAACATCGCATACTCACCTATAAACTGACGATTGAAAGTCGATACCAACACCAACAGAATGGGTTGGTGGGATCAGTAGGAATCCTAGGTTGGGGGATGATCGATGAAGCTGACGGAAATCGCCATGGAAGGCAGTTGATTCGTTTTGGTTGAGGGAGTGGTGTCACGGCGTTCACACCGGGTGTGTGTGCAATATTTAATGGGGGAATACCGTCTGTCTGACGTAAGCTAAAGTTCAC
>JABMIG010000118.1:0-75908 GCA_013187285.1 Cyclotella cryptica | reverse complement strand
CAAGTCAACTATTAGCCACATCAGCAATAGTTTCAGTGACTGCACTATAAAGACAGGGGGGTGGTTCTTCCAGCCCATTGGGAGGACAAGGGGTAAGGCAATTAAGGGCTCTTCATTCCACCAAGCTTAGGGATGTCGTGTGGTGTGGTATCCATATAATAGAAGCTTTCACTAAGATCAGTCTTAATTAGGTACATGGCACTATGAGCAATGTTGGCTAATAATATCTCACACAGAATGCAGTCAAGAGCATGACCAAACTGCATTGCATCCATGGCAGCAAGTGGTAATGTGGCTTGATTAATAAGGGACCACATGTAGTCACAAAGTCAGTGAGGCTGTCTGCCACACTGTGGGGTTACACAAGGAGGGGACACATACTGAGGTCAGGAAGTGATTTGGCCACTGAGGCAGGGAGAACAACCCACTGTCCTTTCTGTATGATGTCAATGAATTCCCCCTCAAGAAAGTCAAGTGGATGTTGCAGCTATGATGGGGTCCCTGTTTAGTAGCTTGGTTGATGGTGGCTTGGGTCCAGGGCGCAGACCCTGCAAACGAAAAACACCTGTAACCTCCACGCACACTCAAAAGCGTCAGAGTGTACGGGAGGTTACCGGAATTTCAAGAGTGTACGGGTGGGTTACCGGTTTTATACGTTACTTAAGCCGCATTTTCGTTTATTATGCTAAGCTTTGAAGCAAAAATATCTTCAGTGGTTGTTTGTTTCATGACTCACATTTTGCGAAACACAAGTTGTAAACTGCAAGATCATCTGTTGGGTCTAGTTTTGGTTTCAATTCTAGGCTTGATCTATGATTTCATTTGGTGAGTGCGTTTTTGGGCCTATTCATATTTTCAAAATACGGTACTACCAGAAGTGACTGCACCAAAAATGAGAACACAACATAAGAATAATAAGTGGGGCTGAAAATTGGTAGGGTGTCTACGTGTTTGTTACTTATTCCTTTATCACGTCACCTAATTATTGTGTGGCATATTCGTATGACAATACAGTTTAGTACATCACGTTGGTACCATACTACAACAATGGTGCTTGACCCAGACACAACTGTAGCAGTGTGCCCTCTCACTGCACATCACACATGTGTATTTTTCAATTACATCACTGATACCTCACCGGCCCATCATGGGAGGCGAAACTCAGTCCACAGACTGAGTTATATGGCTGTCAACAACAATTGGCAGCGGCGGTATATTTGGGGTGAGTAATCAAGATTTCGTCTTGTTCTACAATATTATACTCACCACACAGCCAATTTTTTTCAATAGGCCTACCGGCGAAATCGCCGAAACTCAGTTCACAGACTGAGTTAGGCATTCGCCTTGGACCGCCATGTTGCCAACAACAATTGGCAGCAGCGGTATATTTTGGGGGTAAGATATTTAAAACTCTTCATGTTCTACACCACTATACTCACCACACGTCCATATTTTTTTCAATTAAATAGTTACAGGTGGGTGAAATGCCGAAGTCCACAGACTGAGTTAGGCATTCCGCTGGACGCCGTGTTGCCAACAACGATTGGCAGCGGCCGTATATATTTTGGGGTAAGTTTTCACGAACTCATCTTTTTCACACTATTGTACTCAACACATGTTAATTTTTTCAATAAATTAGTTACAGGCCTACTGGCAAATCGCAAACCTCATTTCACAGATGAGTTAGGCATTCCGCCTTCGACTGCCATGTTGCCAACAACGATTGGCAGCGGCCGGTATATTTTGGGGAGTAAGATATTTAAAACTCTTCATGTTCTACACCACTATACTCACCACACGTCCATTTTGTTTCAATCAAATAGTTACAGGTCTACGGGCAAAATTGCGAAACTCAGTCCACAGACTGAGTTAGGCATTCATTTGGACCGCCGTGTTGCCAACAACAATTGGCAGCGGCTGGTATATTTTGGGGGTGAGTTTTCATGAACTCATCTTTTTTCACACTATTGTACTCAACACATGTTAATTTTTTTTCAATTGTTTAGTTACAGGTCTACTGGCAAACTCGCCGAAACTCAGTCCACAGACTGTAGGCATTCCGCCTGGACGCCGTGTTGCCAAAACGATTGGCAGCGGCGGTATATTTTGGGGATGAGTTTTCATGAACTCTTCTTTTTCACCCTATTATACTCAACACGTGTTAATTTTTTTCAATGAAGTGGTTACAGGCACAGTTCTGAATTCCCCAAACCTCAGTTCACAGACTGAGTTTGGGATTTCTCGTTGCACTGCCGTGTTGTCAACGATATTTGGCAGCGGCGTGTATATTATTAGAGGTGAGTTGCATGGAATACAATTATTTTTACACTTGTCTTGACTACATCTAATTTTAAATTATTTTATTTCAGGCCAGGCACGGAACAGCTGAAACTCAGTCCACAGACTGAGTTTGGCATTTCCTGCTGCACTGCCGTGTTGCCAACAACGTTCGGCAGAGGCATGTAGTTTATGGAGAGTTATTGAAGTCAAACTATATTACAATTGTTTTCATTTTAGGGTAGTTTCAATTAAATAATTAATTTTCTTCTACCTTGGTGATAATATTGTCCACAGTATCATTTTCATCTTGGAGCAGCTTGGGGCTGAAATTTTGGCACCTGTGTCCTTTTGGTGGGATTTGTGTTGGGGCCCCTAAAATATGTTAATGTAGTATGTTTAATTATATTATTTGCAATAAATTACACATACTCTATTATTGTAGTCCAATAGTAGGTAGCCCTCCCGGTAACCCAATATCGTTGGCAACTCGGCAGTGCAAAGCAGTATAATAAGGTGAAAAAAGATGGGTTAATGAAAACTCATCCCCAAAATATACCCGCCGCTGCCAATTGTTCTTGGCAACATGGTGGTCCAAATGCCTAACTCAGTCTGTGGACTGAGTTTGCATTGCCAGTAGACCTGTAACTAAACAATTGAAAAAATTAACATGTGTTGAGTACAATAGTGTGAAAAAAGATGAGTTCATGAAAACTCACCCCAAAATATACCAGCGCTGCCAATTGTTGTTGGCAACACGGCGGTCAAACGAATAACTCAGTCTGTGGACTGAGTTTTGGCAACGCCCGTAGACCTGTAACTATTTAATGGAAAGAAATGGACGTGTGGTGAGTATAGTGGTGTAGAACATGAAGAGTTTTCAATATCTTACTCCCAAAATATACGGCGCTGCCAATTGTTGTGGCAACACAGCAGTCAAGGCGGAATGCCTAACTCAGTCTGTGAACTGAGTTTCGGCGATTTGCCAGTAGACCTGTAACTAATTTATTGAAAAAATTAACATGTGTTGAGTACAAAAGTGTGAAAAAGATGAGTTCATGAAAACTCACCCCCAAAATATACCGCGCTGCCAATCGTTGTTGGCAACACGGCGGTCAAAGGCGGAATGCCCAACTCAGTCTGTGGACTGGGTTTTGGTGATTTCACCCTTAGACCTGTAACTATTTAATTGAAAAAAATATGGACGTGTGGTGAGTATAATATTGTAGAACATGAAGAGTTTTAAATGTCTTACCCCCAAAATATACCAGCCGCTGCCAATTGTTGTTGGCAACATGGCGGTCAAAGGAGAATGCCTAACTCAGTCTGTGAACTGAGTTTCTGTGATTTCGTCAATAGGCCTGCAACTATTTTATTGAAAAAACAATTGCCGTGTGGTGAGTACAATAGTGTGAAAAAAGATGAGTTCGTGAAAACTTACCCCCAAAATTTACCAGCCGCTGCCAATCGTTGTTGGCAACACGCGTGTGCAAGGCAGGAGGGATAACTCAGTCTGTGGACTGAGTTTCGGCCGTTCCATGATGGGCGGTGAGGTATCAGTGATGTAATTGAAAAAATACACATGTGTGATGTGAAAGCAGTGAGAGGTACACTGCAGTTGTGTCTGGGTCAAAGCACCATTGTTGTAGTATGGTACCATCATAGATGTACTAAACTGTATTGTCATACGAATATGCCACACAATAATTAGGTGGCGTGATACAAAGGAATAAGTAACAAACACGTAGACCCCTAGCCAATTTTCAGCCCCATTATTCTTATGTTGTGTTCTCATTTTTGGCGATCACTTCTGGTAGTACCATATTTGATATGAATAGGCCCAAAACGCACTCACCAAATGAAATCATAGATCAAGCCTAAAATTGAAACCAAACCTAGACCCAACAGATGATCTTGCAGTTTACAACTTGTGATTCGCAAAATGTGAGTCATGAAACAAACAACCACTCAATATTTAAATCCAAAAGCATGATAACAATGTGGCTTAAGTAATGTATAAAAACCTAATATAAAACGGTAACGGTCTGTTCCCTTGCCTGGCCTGAAATAAAATAATTGAAAATTTGATGTAGTCAAGACAAGTGTAAAAATAATTATTTTCCATGCAACTCGCCTCTAATAATATACCTGCCGCTGCCAAATATTGTTGACAACACGGTCAGGCAATCCCAAACTCAGTCTGTGGACTGAGTTTTGAAATTCAGAACTGTGCCTGTAACTATTTCATTAAAAAAATAACATGTGTTGAGTATAATAGGGTGAAAAAGAAGAGTTCATGAAAACTCATCCCCAAAATATACCGCCGCTGCCAATTGTTCTTGGCAACACAGCGGTCAAAGGCGAATGCCTAACTCAGTCTGTGGACTGAGTTTGGCAATTGCCAGTAGACTTGTAACTAATTTATTGAAAAAATTAACATGTGTTGAGTACAATAGTGTGAAGAAAGATGAGTCCATGAAAACTTACCCCCAAAATATCCCAGCCGCTGCCAATCGTTCTTGGCAACACGGCGGTCCAAGGCGGAGATGCCTAACTCAGTCTGTGGACTGAGTTTCGCAATTCGCCCGTAGACCTGTAACAATTTGATTGAAAAAAATGGACGTGTGGTGAGTATAGTGGTGTAGAACATGAAGAGTTTTAAATATCTTACCCCCAAAATATACCGGCGCTGCCAATTGTTGTTGGCAACATGGCAGTCCAAGGCGGAATGCCTAACTCAGTCTGTGAAATGAGGTTTGGCGATTTTGCCAGTAGACCTGTAACTAATTTATTGAAAAAAATTAACATGTGTTGAGTACAATAGTGTGAAGAAAGATGAGTCCATGAAAACTTACCCCCAAAATATACCGGCCGCTGCCAATCGTTGTTGGCAACACGGCGGTCCAAGGCGGAATGCCTAACTCAGTCTGTGGACTGGGTTTCGGCGATTTCACCCTTAGACCTGTAACTATTTAATTGAAAAAACTATGGACGTGTGGTGAGTATAGTGGTGTAGAACATGAAGAGTTTTAAATATCTTACCCCAAAATATACCAGCCGCTGCCAATTGTTGTTGGCAACATGGCGGTCCAAGGCGGATGCCTAACTCAGTCTGTGAACTGAGTTTCGGCGATTTCGTCAATAGGCCTGCAACTATTTTATTGAAAAAACAATTGCCGTGTGGTGAGTATAATATTGTAGAACAAGACGAAATCTTGATTACTCACCCCCAAATATAGGCTGCCAATCGTTGTTGGCAACACGGCGGTAAGGCGGGAGGGATAACTCAGTCTGTGGACTGAGTTTCGGCGTTCCATGATGGGCGGTGAGGTATCAGTGATGTAATTGAAAAATACACATGTGTGATGTGAAAGCAGTGAGAGGGCACACTGCTACAGTTGTGTCTGGGTCAAGCACCATTGTTGTAGTATGGTACCATACGTAGATGTACTAAACTGTATTGTCATACGAATATGCCACACAATAATTAGGTGGCGTGATACAAAGGAATAAGTAACAAACACGTAGACACCCTACGCCAATTTTCAGCCCCACTTATTATTCTTATGTTGTGTTCTCATTTTTGGTGCAGTCACTTCTGGTAGTACCAATTTTGAAAATATGAATAGGCCCAAGCACTCACCAAATGAAATCATAGATCAAGCCTAGAATTGAAACCAAAACTAGACCCAACAGATGATCTTGCAGTTTACAACTTGTGATTCGCAAAATGTGAGTCATGAAACAAACAACCACTCGAAGATATTTTTTGCATCAAAGCTTAGCATGATAAACGAAAATGTGGCTTAAGTAATGTATAAAACCGGTAACCCACCCGTACACTCTTGAAATTCCGGTAACCTCCGTACACTCTGACGTTTTGCTAGTTATGCGGGAGGTTACAGTTTTGTTTGCAGTGTACACTTTCGGTGTCGGGGAGGTTGCCGGTGTTTTCGTTGCAGTGGATGAAAACTTAACAGGTGCTCTGCCATGCTTATAATGCAGCAGTAGGCATCAGGCTGAGTATTATGTTGTTGAGGGAAGCCGCAAGTCACCTTGACTTTGACAAACTTGACAAACCCAACCCAATTGTTGTACCAAGATAAAATCTTTGCTTATCAACTTACCTAGCTCCTGTGACACACTGTATGATTTAAATGCTACAACGGCTCTCTTGACAGGCGAAGGGATATTGACTTGGAAAGGGCATTTTCTGGACAATGAAGCTGGTGGCGAGGTTTTAATTGTTGTACTGATGGTGGACATGTCTGCCCATGATTTGGAACAACAAGTGAGTGGTAGCGGGGAGTGGGGAGTTCACTGCAAACAAGGTGTTAGCAAGACTGTATGTGAAAAATATTATCTTGCTAACACATCATATGTAGGGGTTGTACCAAGCCTAATTCAGGACAAAATCAATTTTGGTAGTTAAATTGTCAGTAAGTTTGAGATCCAACTACTCTCGATCATTATTTTGCACTTGCTAACAGTCTTACTAACTACATCCACTTTTGCTAACATTTTTACTCACAAAATTAATAGAAATGGAATCCTAATTTGTAACTAACATAATGACTAACAAGTACTGTGCCATCGCACACAGGTGTTCAGGTAGGAGAAGCATGGTAAAAAATCCTGTTTCCTCTGTCTTCACAAAATCGATTTTTGATACCAAATTGCATTCTGGAAAAAGTAATTGAATAGATAAAATGATTGTCATACAGAAATAATTCACTAGTTGTACCAAATATAACACTTACCTTTATCAAAGGAAGTATGACATTAGTTAGTGGCTTGTGAATCTATAAATGTCATTAAGTGGTGCTCTCAGATTCCAGTCTTACCTCTTTCTTCCTTCCACCAATTTAACTTTTGCCTTAAATATTGTAGTCATTTCAAAAAGGATGTTGTCATGCAAGAATTTCATGCTTAATGCATGACATTGTTTATTGGTCACATTTTCCTTTACAGTTGCCAACTCCTTGTTTCTCTCCTCAAATGCATAAAATGAGTGACTAATTTGAGTAGAAAGAAATGAAATGAGACTTCATCTGTTGACTGATGTTACGCCAGTTTCTTCACATTCACAACAATTAATAATTCATTCTTTATGTTGTCAGGTGTCTGTTGAAAAGGATTAAGGAACAGTGTGAAATTAATCGACCCCTCATTATTTGACTACTATGAGTAATTGATAGCATTCACATCAACTGCTGACCCATTCTTCTTTGCTTTCTCACTAGATATCGGTAAAGACAAAAACATACCAGAATGTTGAAATGTCCCATATGTAAAAATGAAATATGAAAGTGTTTGTTATTACATGCACTTCATTTTGCAAATCCTTCTTCTTTCTCTTCTTACTTGGTTTATTCTTGTTCTCAAGTGGAAAGAGACAATTTAAACTATGAGATTATTTCATTTCATGGGGTTTATGCCAAAGCAGAACATGTTTATTGGCTCACCTGAGTTGAGATTCCCCCTTTCCCCCTCTTTTTGTTGTCATGGCCTCATCATCTTTAAACCGGATAGTTAGTGTCCTGACAGAAACAATTAATGTGATTGTATGAATAAAAATAACCAGATACTCACATGCATCCTTGTCAGAAAGATTTTCAAATGGTTCCCAAGTAGCCTCACTCAAAGGGTACCCAACTCATTTCACAGGAAACACATTTCTTCCCTTTTTGTTAACACAAATTTTGATTACCTTCTTCACATAGAACTCCCTCTCATCTTCTCCTTTAATGCCATCTGTTCTATCACCATCCCATTTTGGTGGAAGGTTAATCCCAACACAGTTCCAGCATCAATATCAATACTCTTCACAGGGGGCATAAAGAGTTGACCACGTGTTGCAGCATGTACACAAGCATGTGCCTCGGTAGTTTCCTGCATATTAGCCAAAGCCTTTTTGTAAACAACTTGTATTTGCTTGAAGGGTCTCCCACCACTACCCTTGATGAAAGCATGAATTAAAAACAATGATAAGTCATCCTTGTTTTGTCCATGCTTGTCACATGGGGTGTAGGGGTTTTGGGGGATGTATTGCACAGTTACTGTGCAAAACTTCACCTTTCTTTTCACATCACGTCTCTAATCTGCCTTTAACTTCTCTAATTATTTCACAGTGGAGGAAGTATCCCTCCACTTCACTACATCTTGAAGTAGCACGTCCCAGGGATAGCCATACGATTGGTGGATGCTTTCTACGCTGGGTTAATTTTTAATAAACTGCACAGTTTGAATCCAATCTTTATCCATTCAAAATATCAACAATTTATTCAAGTATGACCTCTAGGGACGAAGCAATTGTTGCTGCCAAACTTGTACCATTAATGAACATTTTCAAGCATATTTGAACAGTTTTGAACATATTTGAATGTTCAAAAACTTTCAAAAATGTTCAAATATTAGGGTTTGTACATTGACTAGGTTGTATTGAACATTTTTGAACATTTTTGATCATTGTTGAACATTATTGAACATTATTGAACGTTTTTGAACATTTTTGAACATTTTTGAACATTTTTGTAAATGTTCAAAAATGTTCAAGAAGATATTGACTTCAATTTATTGCCGTTGCCAATTAAGGTTGATCTAAAAACATTTAAAGTAGGTATTCATACTTTTGATTCTTGCAATGCTGGGCAATTTTCCATTACACATCCATTTATGAGAATGGCAAAAAATTGAAAATTTGTTTTTGTTTTGATAACAAGAGCGCCCCAGTTGGGGTGAGCAGATGCCAGGTTTTTGTTGCTAATGATTAGAATGGAAATTATGTTATGAAAAAGTAATCATACAAAATGTATATTTTTGATGTCTGATTGTGGAATTGTTTTTCTTTCTAATTCTCTTTTGGGCCTATTTATTAGGGTCTCTACTAGCATCTCTATATGATTGATAACTTATTAATTTGATAGGACATCGTTAGTGTATTTTCAACATCCAATTGTGTCATTTTTTGTTGTGATTATTTTTTGGGCCTACTTGCATTTTTACAATCTTACTGGCAGATGTCATGTAAATTTGATAGGGAGTTGATGGAGTGTTTTCAATGTGTAACAATAGAAATTTTATCTTCGTGCAGATGTCATGTAAATTTGATAGGAAGTTGATAGCATATTTCCAATGCATAACGATAGAAATTTCAATCATTGTGATTATTTTTGGAACTAATTGTATTTTCACAATCTCCACCATGATCGGTATGACAAAGGATGATGATGACCATGATATATGATTGGAGACGCCTAATGCACGCGCCAAGGGACTCCGGTCCCCAGCGTACGACAGCAGCATCCTTGTCAGGGTTAGGGGACACCGGGTTTTCATTGTTAATGATAAGAATGAAAAATGTGTTACGAAAAAGTAATCATACAAAATGCAATGTTGATTTCATAGGACATTATTAGCGTGTTTTCAATGTCCAATAGTGGAATTTTTTTTCTTTGTGATTTTTTTTGGGCCAATTTATTAAGATCTCTACTATCATCTCTATATGATTGATAACTTTTATTTGATAAGACATCGTTGTGTTTTTCAAAACAATTTTTTTTTTTTTTTTGTTTTTCCCCCTGCCAATTAGTCTTGGATACACTGCAGTGCAAGGCGGGAAGGCTAACTCAGTCTGTGGGCTGAATTTCAGCCATTTTGCCAGTAGGCCTGTAGGAAACCAATTGAAAAAATGACATGTGCTGTGTAAAATATAGTGAAAAATGGTAAAGTTCATCATAACTCACCCTGATACTCAACGGTGCCATAGGCGAGAGGGCTAACTCAGTCTGTGGGCTGAGTTTTGGACATTCCTGTGGTAGGTCTGTAAAAAATTAATTGAAAAAACAAATGACGTGTGGTGAGTATAACTTGGTAGAAATTGTTGAGTTCATCATAGCTCACCCTATAAATATACCCGCTGCTGCCAATTGTGGTTGGCTAGATGACGGGGCCAGGCGGGTAGACTAACTCAGTCTGTGGGCTGAGTTTCAGCCATTTTGCCAGTAGGCCTGTAAATATTTAATTGAAAAAGTTGACATGTGGTAAGTATAATAATGAAAAAGGGAAAGTTCATTAGAACTCACCTATAAATATTGACACGCCACTGCCAATTGTTCTTGGCTACATGGAGGTGCCAGGCAGGTAGACTAACTCAGTCTGTGGGCTGAGTTTCGGCCATTCCCGTGGTACACCTTTAAATATTTAATTGAAAAAATTGACGTGTGGTGAGTAAAACTTGGTAGAAATTGTTGAGTTCATCAGAACTCACCCTATAAATATACCCTGCCACTGCCAATAGTTGTGCTGCTGCCAATTAGTCTTGGATACACTGCAGTGCAAGGCGGGAAGGCGAACTCAGTCTGTGGGCTGAATTTCAGCCATTTTGCCAGTAGGCCTGTAGGAAACCAATTGAAAAAATGACATGTGCTGTGTAAAATATAGTGAAAAATGGTAAAGTTCATCATAACTCACCCTGATACTCAACGGTGCCATAGGCAAGAGGGCTAACTCAGTCTGTGGGCTGAGTTTTGGACATTCCTGTGGTAGGTCTGTAAAAGATTAATTGAAAAAAATGACGTGTGGTGAGTATAACTTGGTAGAAATTGTTGAGTTCATCATAGCTCACCCTATAAATATACCCGCTGCTGCCAATTGTGGTTGGCTAGATGACGGGGCCAGGCGGGTAGACCTAACTCAGTCTGTGGGCTGAGTTTGCAATACAGAACATATATAAAACCAACGGATTTGAGAATAGAAATAGGACCAATAAGCCTTCACCAAATAAAATCAAAGATCAAGTCTAGAATCAACACCAATACTAGACCAAACAGGTGATCTTACTGCTTGTGAGTCATCAAACACACAAACACTTCGAAGATTTTTTGCTTCAAAGCTTAGCGTGATAAATGTATCTGTGGCTTAAACAATGTGTAAAAATCCGGTACACTGTTGGGACTTCCGGTAACCTCCCTGTACACTCTGATGTTTTGCAAATGTATCAGGAGGTTGCATGTGTTTTTCGCTTGCAGTGTTTCTATGCTGATGTCCATGTCAGATAGCAAACACTGTGAAAATTGTGGGATCATGCTCAGATGATTGCACTTTATGAACATCCGTGTCCAAAAATTTTTTTGTTGCGACTTAAAGTAAGCCACGGACAGACTATCTGACACTTTGCATCCAAGAATTTTTGTCGAAACGTGTACAATTTCACATAGGAATAGTAAATGGCTGCCTTAGGCCATTCACCAGCGAGCGTGCTAAAAGCCGTGCTAATGTGGTTTTTTGAGCTCATTACCTGATAGTAAACCCAGATGGTTTGTGACAACGTCTGGGCTCTTTCTCAAATTTTGTATTTTCTTTTGCTTGGAGCACTAAATCTGAATCCTCTCCGCAAAATGCAGCTCCGTTCGCCCGGAGCGCTAAACTTGTTGCCCAGTTGTTTTTTCATTCCCGCAACAATAGAAAGTCTGTAGAAGAATTTCAGCGTCTGCAAAAAACGTACCAAGGTCCACACACCTACAAACATTTCACCACAATTCTCTAAGGCACCATGAGAATTTCCTCGGCCCAACATGTTGTGGCCTCTGACGGCATGAGGGCCTAAGAAATTGACTACTTGCCAGCACTACCTTAATGGCGACATCCACAGCAATGATCTCACTGCTCGGTTTGGTTTGATCAGTGGTTTCTCAAGAGAATTTGCCATTCTTCTACAGCAATTTTTGATGAAATTTGTGAACAACGGGAGCAAAATTATGTGAAGGTAAAACCATTTTTATTACAGCTTTTACATTCTAATCACTCTATATCATCGCCTCATTCAAAGCCCCTTCTACCACCTCTTCAAAATGCTCCAAGTGTGGCTGTTCATCCCAAGCAGCACAGGCGATTTTGATTTGTGAATTTGACATGGCACAGATATTTACCTTCCACACTCTCCAATTTTTGCATCAACTCACTTCTCTCTTCCTTCAACATTTTAGTAAGAATATTACTAATTTGTTGCTCAATATGGAAAAATCTCAAGACTTGACAGTCGACAAAATGGGACATTCATCCTGTCTGTATTAGCTGGGGATTTGTCAGGGCTTTCACTGGTGATGCAGAAATATGTAATACTCCTTTCTTTGGTGCATTTGAGCTCACTGTATTATTTGAGAAAAGGAGGTGGTTGATAGCCTTTTATTACATTATAACTTTAAGACGCCAGTTGATTTTGCTTGCATTATCTTGTAATTTTTTAATTTCAAATTTATGTGCGTGATAATATTTAGCATAGTCATAGGCATGACTGCCAATTGGCTAACAAAATATTTGTCGCCCAGGAAAAAAATGGCTTATGGAAATTCAAGCCCATGTGTGTTAGCCCACTTGCTGGTGAACGGCCTTAATGGTTCAAAGTCCAGTCAATGGGCCAAAGTCAATTCTGACTTGTACAATACTGTACACTACTTTTCTGAAGCAGGGTCAAGTCACACATCTACTGCTTATTACAGTTTATGATTGCTCATGTAATTTCCTAGATAGGAATCGGCATGAATCAGGCTCGGCTAACCACCAAGTCCTGTCATTTTGGCCACCATGGTGATTTTACCTCTGCATTCCCAATCCGACCACACCTCTACATCACCAATCAGGCATCGATGTGACTCCCATCCTTCCAATGCATCAACAATGTGCTGACCACATTAAAATCCATCGTCTGCGCACTTTATTTGACTGATCCTCTCTTCAATACCTGGCTCTGTGAACTACTCTCAACAAGATCCATGCATTCTCCCTCCTCTGAGTATCTTCGCCCTCCTTCCTCTGGTCGCCGGAGGCTATCATACTCTGGAAGACAGGACTCCTCGCTCAATTTCTCAAAAGTCTTGCTGCCACCTCCCTCGCCCCTCTTGGAGTCATCTGACGTCGCGATGCTTGATAACTCCCCTCCTCGAGTTGCAGGCAACAAATGCATGGCGGTCAACTTGCCTTCCATCACTCCACCCGGTTCAGTACATACTGATCCTCAGCTCCTCAACTAACAAGGTGACAAAGAAATGGAGACAGTACTGGAGCCCTCTTGTCTTGAAGACAAATTCAGGAAACCTCCCAAAAAGAAGCCATCCAACATGCAGAATGTTAAATCCAACTTCACAGATGATTCTGATGAACCCCTCGTCAACCTCCGCTGGACCCGAACATCTATGAATCTTTACTTTAGGAACCTTCACCACTCACCCCGGGGCAATACCTCCCTTTCAATTTTGATGAAGATGAAAATTATACAAGGAATACTCTGGTGAAATTCAATGGGCTTAAACTACTAGAGGAAGAACGACGACAAAAAAATGCAAGCAACAAGACCGGTCTCAGGTGCACCTGAAATGGGGACCATTTTGTCTAACTCCATCCCAGCTTCCTGAAGTTGTCAATATCATTATCAGCAAAGGTAAAAAGGCTCTGGCCTTCCTCTCATCTGACTACATGCTCTCCACGGGTGTCTTTATTCTAGATATTGAGGACACCTGCACATACAGACTACTATGTTATGCCAGGCCCAATGTGATAGTCGCTCATTTTCTAGAGGCCCTGAAGTGCAACATCATCAACAAGGCGGATTTGGATCCTTCCACCTATCCTGAGACTGCAACGATCCCAAATTGATCTGCATATTGAAAGATGTTGTCATCTTCCACTCCTTTGACCTTTCTGTCTCACCCAAGCCAAAGGATGACAAATGGATTCCGGTAGACCAACAAGGTACATATGCGCATAAAAAGAGGATCAGCTTCAGCAAAAAACCAGCCAAACAACATGCTCCACAGAACCTGGGATCCCACAATCAGTTCAGTGCGCTTGCCAACAACGACAACAAAGCTGGTCAGGATGCTTTGGCCCCTCCATCTAAACCCAAATGCACTCCTCTGTTGAAAGAAAGGCTATCGACACGGCATTACTGAAGCACCCTCCAAATCTGATGTCATTTCTGGATTAAGTGAAAGAGGGCAAGCAGGCTCTGAAGATGACGATAAATCCAAGAGAGATGCCCCCAGCCACAATGGAAGCGGCAAAGAGGAGGACATGGACATCAGTCCCCAAGCAGGAGACAGTGAGGCGGAAGGAGACAAAGTGTTGCAGACTGACAAACCTCCTGAGACACCAAAGGTGATTCAAATTAGCTTGCATATACCAGAGTGGTTTGTCGATGACTCGGAAGGGGATACTGCCTGCTCAGGAGACGAAACGTCTCCCCCTAAGAAGAACCTACAGATCATACCTCCATCTACCATTGCGACTGATTCCACAACAACGGCGTGTTCCTCTCTCTCCCACAGCACTAGCCCCTCCACCATGATCAACCCTCAAAGTGGCCAGAACCTCCTCACAGTCAAAATTCAACTACAGCCAGAGAAATACAACCTGGAGGTAATGTTAGCTGAGACAAAAGACCTATTGGGCTACGTGCAGGGACTGGACCCCACAGCCAAGTTTGTTTCACGAGGCCTCAGCAAGAGCAACAAGCCTCTTCCAGATCTCACCTCCCCTACCTGCAAACATCGGCCCCAAACCTTTGCAGCAGCTCAAGGCTGGTTTCAAACCTCTTCAAGCTACATCTTGTCCTTACCACCTATCTCTGAGAAGCAGCTACAGAACAGACTGGAATCATGTAGAATCAGGTCTAAAGGTGGACTGGAATCATGTAGAAACAGGTCTAAAGGTGATGAGACCGACTCTAAGTGACGCAAGAATTAAGAGAGAGTCTGACCACGATGAGCAAGGCCCCACTGTGATGTACGTTACCCTCAGCCTTTATTCAGCTATCCCAAACATCAAAGTGCTCCTCAACTTGATGCATATCGACCTTTGGAAGTCCAACATTCACATCTCCCTAAAGTCTTTACAATGCTGGGAATCCAACTCAAAGAAGATGCTATGTAGCGTCCAGAGTGGCCTTTGCATTGAAGGGGTGAAACGGCGCCTCCTACATCATCTCAAAGAGATGGAAAAGAAGCTGTGTCAACATGGCAGACTAAGCACAATTGAATGGTACAATTAACCGCTCCCAGCGGGACATGTCACTATCAGTAACCTCAGAGAGCTCAAACTGCTGACTAACCCTGAACAGCGTGAAGAATTGTCTTTTGATCCTTTCGCACGCTCCAGCAAGTTTGCCTACTTCATCAAGGCGAGTCACACGGTATGGGTAAGACTGGACCCCTTCATAACTATGATGATTGATACCAATGACATTGCATATGCCTTTGGTCGATCTGCCTTTATCATGGACGTGCCGGCCCCTACCCCAAGCATCGAGAGGGTTCGGATGCACCACAAACATGGGAGGATTAGCATGGGATACAACATAGTGATGACCGTCATTGAATGCACAAGGTTCAACTCTTCGACTACGAGGTCAAACTTAAGATGGACCCTATTGAAATCTTGGATACTAATGGACTGGACGGCCGACCAGAAGGAAAGAGCTCCAGCATCATCCATATGCTTGCAAAACCATCAGGAAGGAGCTACAGCAACTGTGCGTTAATGGTGATCAAATCTTCCATACCACTGTCATGGCGTGCAAGGGCCCTGAAACAGGTATATCCGGAAAAGTTGTTGCATATGATCCCAATGACCCATTGTACAATGCGAAATATGACTTCGCCAAACAGACAGTTGCACCACTGGCTTGGGCAGAAGGGCTATTGTGAAAGCACAAGGTCACGCCTCATGAGGTCATTCTACATTGAGAACGCTCAACTGGCTCCGCAGTTGTCCTGGGACCCCATCTCTCACTTTGCCGAATGCACAGCCTGCAAGATATGACCCTTTCCTCCATAATCAGATGAATTTGCAAACAAATCAGCAGCACACCTTTGTTGATATGTCAGACACTGTTCACAATGGCCTTCTTCACAGCGTGGACTATGAGCCTAACAAAAAAGGTGACAAGGTAGGGAGCAAAGTTAGTGGGGTATCTAATCTCACTGGTGATGGAGACACTCTGGGAGCTTCAACTGTCAACTCAGAATCCATGCCAAATTGTGTTCTACGGATGCAAGATTATGCCAAACAGTTAGCACATTGGAGGGAGAAGAATGCGGAGCAGGCAGCAGAGATTAGTTCACTACAAACTCAGATGCAGCAACTTACACACCTTATAGCTGGGCTTTCACCCCAGCAGGGTTCCCCGTCACAGTAATGGAAGCGGGGCCATTTGTCCCCAAGATGAGGGAGGCGGTGTGGCTCTGTAGGGAACATAAGTTCGTTACAACACCCCCCTCATTCAAGCATGGTGAGAGGGGGTGAATGGAGAAGTGCTCAACCTCCTGAATCCACAGTAAGGATGGGATCACAGCAGCGTATTGTTAGTCCTACCTTCATCTCCAATGCTGCAATAGGCGAAGAATGTGAACGCAGCACAGGGGCACTGAGTTCTTCGGGTGCAGCTAACCGGGGGGAAATGTGTCCATGGCAGTCGCACAGCTCAGTACTGACACCACTGTTGCTAGACCAATCTGACGCAGTAAAAGACAGACAAAGAGTCAGCACCAAAGAGAAGCTTGGGTGAACAATCAAGCCTTCGTGGCCTTGAAGCATAAGTACAAGGCCTTTCTCCAGGGTTGCAAGAAGTTTAGCAAGCAATGTATGGCAACAGATGAAGATATTCTGAAAGAGGTCAATAAAAGAGGACATGAAGCTGACAATCACTATTACACGTTGCCACGGGATATGGGGACACCACACAACAAATCTAGGAATGCAGTGGATACCGAACAACACAAGATGTCTCAACTTATTGACTTGCTTAGGGATGGAGGTGTTGGTTACATGCCAGAACGTAAACCCGGAGGATGGGTTCGCCTAATGTTTGAGAACTGGAACAGTCTAGGCATCTGTGCGCACAGTTGGAAATTTGATAGATTGAATTACCTGATTCGGAGTCTCTAGGTAGACACAGTAGCTAGTTGCAAAACCCAATGTGATTGGAGATTTGTTTCCCCACACTAACAGTTCGTCCATCTCCTTTCACCGGGTGTGACAAAATCGGGCATTGCCTTGAACAATGTCAACAAATGTATCAACAAAGATCAGGTTGGAGGGACAGCAGTTGCCGCAGTAGGCCGCATCAGTGACATAGTAGAGGAAGTTGGCTGTGATCCGACAGGACTCACAGAATGGACTTGGATTAAACTGGGCCGCAGTACTAAAGTTACAAGGATTGTGTCGGGTTACTTACCTTGCAGGCCTGGTCCACTATCCAGAGGGTGGACAGTGTGGGAACAGCATGCGCGATATTTCCAGGCGAGAGGCAAATTTTGTTACCCCTCAAGCATCTTCATAGAGGACATTACTGCACAAATTAGGATTTGGCGCCGCTCTGGGGAAAGGGTTGTATTGTGTGTGGACTCCAATCAAGATGTCTACACTTGTGCACTAGCAAGCGCATTAAGGCATGATGATGTCCAGATGGCATGCTTGGTCCAGCAGGTGCTTGGGGTACAAGTAACTAACTCCCATTCAAGGAAGCGGGAAACTCAGCACCATCTTTGCAGTCCTGGTCTCCTTGAAGGAAACGCTATGTGTTACGCACACTGGTATGGGATTGGAGACCATTGTGTCTTCCTACTTGAACTTTCAGCAGACTCCTTATTTGGAGGTGAATACCCGACTATAGCCCATCCCACAATCAGAATTCTCACATGCAAAATCACATGCATTTGCAAAAAATACTGCTCCACACTCAAACATCTAGTCAATGAACACAAAATGCATGCAAAACTTCAAGACATTCAACAAAGCACTGCCGCACTTCTGCCATCCCTCATGCTGGAAATTCACAACAAATGGGACAAGGAGTTAGTGAATTCATGTCACATGCGGAGAAGAAATTCACAAAATTCAAGAGTTGCTTGATCAAATGCAGTCTGACTGTAGGTCAATGGCTCCGCCGGTGAGCGGTATTAAAATGGCTCATTAGGTGGTATGATGGTAAAGTTCCTGACACTCGGAACATGTGCAGAGCAGCAAGAAGGGCAAATGTTGAGTTATCACTAACACTCTCCTGTGAAGAGGTCACGGCTAGGCTGCAAGCATGTGTACAGGAACTCTTTCAGCTGAAACCACACGCTCCTGCACTACGGCAAAAGCATCTTAAATGAAGATTATCTCTTGCCAGAGAATGTGGAGATGATGAGACAGCCCAAGAGATACTTGGAATCAGAAGGAACGAGGCGAGGTGGCTGCGCTAGCAAAATATAAAGTGTGTTGTGTGCTCTTCTAAGAGTGGCCGTTGTTTTGGCCATTATCAAGCAATGAGCCATGATGCTGATTTGACAGAATATAGCCGCCAGAAGAGGAACCCTTTGTCAAGATAGTGCAAGGGTGTTACGGTGCTACTTGAGAAAATAGCTGGCAACAGAAGAATTGACAAATTAAGAGCCATCTGCCTCCTGGAGGCAGGCTAAAAAGATGATATACCAAATGCGGAGAAACGGGATACTTCTGATTGAACAATGTGCCACATCCAGAAAGACCACTACTGATTCTTCTATGCTGAAACAATTTGTCTTCGACCAAGCCATCATCCTCCACAGGACCTACGTTGTCTCAAGCAATGATGCAGCCAACTGCTAGGCTACAGTTAACCACACCGCAGACAGCTTTGCTCTGCAAGCAATGAGGGTTCCGGTAACTTTGGTAAAATGTTATCTTGTGTGTATCTAGCTTATGAGGTTCTACCTCAAGACTGGTTTTGGAGTAGCTTTGTGCAGCTACAGTGGCACAGAAAAGAATCCATAGATCAGCCTTGCCCAAGGCAGCGGTGCCTCTCCTGCTGTGTGGACTGCAATAAGCACTGTCATGCTGACTGCTTACAAGGAACGGGGATTTGGAGCATTTTTCAGATCAGGATGGTCATGCCTGTTTCTTGCCATAGGAGCGCTACTCTATGTAGATGACACAGACTTATTGCACATGTTGACTGACACCAACATTTCCGACGAGGACTTTGTCGCAAGAGTGCAGGCTGCAACAGCTTACTGGGCCAAACTGTTACAGGCAACAGGGGATAATTTCAATCCAGCCAAGTGATACTGGTATTTACTCACTTACAAGTTCTGAGGAGCAATCGCCTTGTTAAAATCCCTCCAAGACATCAGGCATCATCAATTGACAATCCATCAGCAGGATGGTAGTGAGGTGTACATCCAGCTTAAAGACCCAACTAAGGCATCAGAGATACTGGGTGTTTGGTAAAGCCCGCAGAACAGAGGGGAAGAATAGCTTGACCATATGTTGAAGAAAGGCCGCCGCTGGAGTACCCACATCCTTTCTAGCACCATTTTGCTATCAGAAGTGTGGCACAGCTTCAAGTTACAGGCTCTCCCCTCTGTGAAGTTTGGGCTGATCACTTTGATAGTGTCACGCCAAGCGGTTGATGACAAGTTCATGCTTGGTATTTTACCTTCCTCCCAGCCTTGGGTGTCAACCGTAACATGACCAAGGAATGGAGGACATTGTCGACTTATTTCCAGGGCCTAACATGACTCCCACAGATGTCTTTGGAGAAACTATCCACGTCACTCCCTTATATAAGGAGGCACTGGGGAAGCTCTAGCTCCACTGGCCAAGCTCTTTGGTGTGTATATGAACTCACTCAGATTGAAGTAGGCCTCTCAGGCAACTTCCTTCCCAGGACTATACTAAGTATGCCTGTCTCACAAGGCACATGTGGTTCAAGGTTTTGTGGAAGTACCTTCACTACTATGGAGAACAGCTGGAGCGAAGGATGTCTCAATTCTGTCGGTCTGGCAAGGAGATAAAGTTCTCATGGAAGACGCTACCCGGATTCTTCCACAGCATCAGTGGGAAAGTTTCAACAGGGCAAGGAAATACTTAAAGGTTTATTACTTAATGCAGCTAGCCTTATGTGATGGCGTGACAGTCAACCCTGTGAAACTGCCGGAGACAACACATCTGGGCACCACTATGGCTTTCTCCCTGGAGAAACCTTCCCGGTTGGATCTCACTTTGCCAACTTACCACCTATCGCCAAAGTTAGGACAACACCTCCAGAGCCCATATGACACAGTACAGCGGCTAACAAATTGATCACGAGAGTACATTGTATGAAGGGAGGAGGGTTGGCAGGCCAGGGTGTACTTTCCATGGAGCCTGCAGTATGCAACATGTGGGAGACAAGACTACATCCTAGCTCCTACCCCATTTCCACTTCTACCTTGCTCACACATGGCTTCTGTCACCAGCAAAATCACAATGCAGTCTCATGGTTACTCACATTGACCATCATGGCCTCAACACCCAATGCAGAAATTTTTGACTTGCATCGTGAGCTTGGTTTGATGGTTGACGCAAAGCTTTTCTTGCAGCCTCCAACTATGTGGTGATGAACCATGGCTGGTCACTGCATTGCATCGTGGAACCCTCGCCATATGTCATGACGGCTCTTACATGCCAGATCAAGACCCTTTGTGCTGCTCTGCGGGAACAGTTTTTGTATGCGTTACTACTGGAATGATTGCCATCGTAAGATTCTGTGAGAAGACCAACCCTGATATGGCTTCCAATTATCGTGGTGAACTGATTGGGGGTAATTGCAACACTTGTTCTTTGAGCATTGTCAGGGCACAAAGCCTCACTCAAACCCTGAGCATGTGAAATCTTTTGCGACAACATGGGAGCTGTAGCACACGGTAACAATCACATGAGAAACCACCTGGAACATCAGGTTCACGTCAACCTTCTCACCTTGTTCCGGAGAAACCTGTCAACGCTTTCCCTTAAGATCACTTACACTCACATTTATGGCCACCGTGATGACACTCAGGCATTTTCTGCGCTAACACTTCCCCACCAGCTAAATGTTATGGCAGACTACATTGTCAAAGAGTCGCTGACCAAACACATCACACACAACAATGTGAACAAACCTCTATACCCTTTGGAACCAGTCCCAAGTGCTATGTACACATACTTTACCTGTGTACCTCATTACTTACACAGCGGTACAGACTTAGAACTTTACCTGTCTACCTGATTACTATACGGTATGGCTAGCATACAACAGTCATAATTTAGTAATCACCTGATTATCAATATTTACGTGTTTGCTATGCTCAGCAGTGATTACTAAATTTTTTGCACTGAGCAACACCTGCAAAACATCCACGACAACAACAACCAAAATCAGCCACCACCATGTCCTCGCCCACCGCGAACGAAGCCACCGTCTATGAGGCCGTCACGAGCCATCATAGCACCACTGCCTCTCGACAAGATCGTGGGCCAACCAACGACCTCCACCGTAAACCATCTCCGGCAACAAATCGCGAAAATCGCGGCAGCCGTCAAAACTACGAGCTGGGGTGGGCGTCATGGTCATCTCGCACTCGTGCTCACCGACGCCGAGTATCGCACGGTCACGGGCAACCCGGACATCACCGTCGACCGTCTCCCAACGCCGCCCGTCGTCGCGGCAGGTCTCACGAACACTACCGCGCTCGCGAATCGAGCATCGATCACGGGCCTGCACAACCTCGCTTGCCAAGAGTTTTGGAAGCAAGAGGCCGTCGATGCGCTCATCGTCGACAAACTTCGTGGCGGGAGGCCGTCGATCCCACGTCGTCGAGGAGCTCGAAGGCGACTACGTGGGCTACAGCGCCAAGCGATCAAGGCGATCGTCCAGCATCTCCGCGCGAATGGTGCATCGTCCACGACCCTCGAGAAAAACAAGCAGCCCAAGCCTTCCACGTCCAATGGGACTTCACGAGCCATATCACGAAGTTTGCCCGTGAACTTGACAAGCAGCAAAAGCTCTGTCGGGACATCGGTGTCCCGGCCGCAGAGGCCACGAAGATCCAACATTACGTCGAGAGCATGTACGCCTCCGACATGTTCGACGACAAGGAAATGCAGGCTTGGGAAATCAAGCTTTCTGCCGACAAAACCTGGGACACGGCTAAGGCACACTTCGTTGCCATCTACAAAAGCAAGGAAAAGTTTAACGCCGAGCGTGAAGCACGGTCGGGAGGGTTCGAGCGCCAGCAGCTTTTTTGACAGTGGCAGCCGCCCATCCAACAATCCACCACATGTTCCGTCCAGTATCACCTCCGCCTTTGTCGCCTGCAGACCACCACTCACTCCTCGAGTACACCAACAGCTTAGAGGGGGCTTTGGAGTCTGCCACCGAACACGCCGCCGCCATCACTCTGGACAACACCACGCTCCTCCACAAACTTGAAGCCCAACAGAAAGCTATCCTAGACCAACAAGCTAAGTTCTTGACTCTCCTTTCACCTCCCACTGCACCTCGCCAGCAACGCAACAGATCCAATGGCACTCCACCCGCCGAAGGCAGACGCCCCAACGCTTCTGCAACTCATGCAAGAAGGACGGCGTCTACCACGAGGATGACGAGTGTTTTGCCCTTGACAAAAACAAGGACAAACGCCCTCTTGGTACAAAACCAAGAAATAGGATCCAGTGGAGACCGTTAGTTATTTTAATTCACTAAACCCATGTTCACTAAACTATTGGTCTCCACTTGCCTGCCCTGAAACAAAAGTTCGTTTCAATCTCCCGCCGCACCACCGTGACAACAACAGCACAGCCTGGTGACACCACATGTCCCGCAGCAGCTCCACCTTGTATCGTCCCACTACCAAATACAAGCGGCGACGCCACCCCACACCCATGACCAAACAGCAAGTCAAGCAGGGCATTTCAGGCGGCACAATACCCTCCGCCATCAGCGACACGGTGCCACCGACATCAGGAGCACTTCATGATCCTTTCCACTCCACTACAAAACCTTCCACCAAGGTTTTCCTCCTGCCCACAGGTGGCACTGCACAGGCTACACATATCTCCCAACTCATGCTCAATGTCCGTGCCCCTGCTAACCAAGTTGACATTGTTCCCAATCTCACACAGACTCTACTCAGCGGCAGCAAGTTTGCCGACGCTGGGTACACTGCCGTGTCACGACAAGGATGAAGTCAACTTCTACGACTCCAACAAAATCCACGTCAACGCCACCTCCATCCTCCAGGGTTACAGATGCCCACACACCGGGCTTTGGCGAGTACCCTTACGCCAAATCACTTGCAACATCAACAACGATACCCTCATCTTGGACTCTCCCTGTGGTACGAAATCACTCAACACTAAGTACGTCGTGCCATCCACAGGAGAAATACGCGCCCTCATTGCAGCATCTAGTGCGCGGGAGCAGCACTCCATCCTCAATGTCTGAGCTCCCCAGTATCCAACAAACCATTCGGTACCTCCATGCCGCAGCAGGGTTTCCCGCCAAAACAACATGGATGGCAGCGATTCGGCATGGTAACTACAACACTTGGCCCCTTGTAACCGTTGCCAATGTACACAAGCATTTTCCCCAGTCAGAAGAAACACAACAGGGGCACATGCGTAGCCAACGCCAGGGCGTGCGCTCCACCAAGACAACTCGGCATGCTCCACCGACCATACCTGCTCACACTGCCCCCTCTCTCCTCACCATAACATCTTTGTCAAGACCTCACGACACCGGGACACAGTCTACTCCGATCAAACAGGTCGGTTTCCCCATGTGTCACGTGTTTGCTATGCTCAGCACCAATCACCCTGGGAGGACGGGACGGAACATAATTCATACCGCCTTGTACCAATCATGGGGATCACGGACTACAAGGGAGCTCTTCAATGAAGGAACATTGTTTGTACTTTCCACTGTCACTCAATTTCCTGGGATTGTGTGCGTCGAGCCATGGATGCCTACCCACCACTTTTCTGCACCTGGATTACCAAGCATGTATCCGGTTTCAATGGCACCAATCAACACTTATCTAGAATTGACAGCAGTGTAGCACATCACTGCCCTTGCCGTGGATGCAGTTTTGAGTCATCTGGACACATTACTAGGTGCTCAAATCCTGGAAGATGGCAGCTTTTCCAGAACACAGTTGACAACTTACTGGAAGGGGATGCATTGGTGTATGTACTACAGTAAGTCATTTTTCTAGTATGCGTATGGCGCATTTTTATTTGACTCCATCTTTTCTGTCACCCACTTTTGACAGTCAGATCCCTCAGCTCATTTTCTCCCTCACTGTAAAAATCAAATTGTCCATCCCCCCAAAATTCGACTTTCATTCTCAAATGCTAACCCCCTCACAAATATGTTTGCAATTTTTGCAATGCAGTCACACAGGGCGCCATTAGAAAATGCGACTGCATCACCCTTTTTTAAGATTTCCCCTGCTGCGCTGCAAACTTGGAATCATGCAGCATAAAAACATGCTGTCAACCATGGCAAGATCCGGGATAACCAACATGGTTCAAAAGAACTAACCGAGCACCATGATTTTGATGATTCCGGTGTCAGACAACCCCTTCCCACTGTCATGGCAAGATGCCCTGACCCTCCGATTGCCCAGCAACCACTTTGTTTAAAAAAATATTTTCACCCAAACTGAAGTGCGTAAATCTGCCCATTCAGACGCACCGGGAAGAAAAGCAGGGCCAATTTTTGTCCTGCCGACTTGGCTCTCTCACGCCTTCCACCTACATTAATGGTAGGAAGCAGGACGTATCCTAGTGGGTCAAAATAATCGTGAGTTCATTGATTTTTGATTTTTGCCAATTTTCACAGAGAAGTAACAAAAATAATCACCTTTTTTGATTTCCGATGCAGATGCAAAGACGCAACAATCAACTCAAAGAGAGGGGGAGATTGAGGAATCCAAGATAGAACCTCGCAAATGAATGCACATGGATGATTTTGAGAGGGCTGTGTCACTCAAGAAAGTAGGATCCATGTGAAAGCTGGGCGGCAAAATGCTGGGAGTTGTTTCAATACTCACGGCCCCATCACATTAAAACCCAACAATCAACCTTGAACTATATGTTGAGATAAGAGAATGTATTTTCTGTTTTGATAAAGATCTAGACAAGCAAATATGGTTAGAGAATGCAATACAATTTTCAATGTCTGTAGAAAAGATTTTAATGGGAACTGTTTCTTCTCATAAATAATCCTCATGTTACAACAAAATTAATTAGAATTTGATAAATTGCTTTAACTTAAAATAAATTGTCTTCTATACTAATTAGTCATGAAACTGAATGGACATCATTGTTGACAAAATTGTTAACAAACTGCTGTGAGTGATGAACTTTGCTTGCCATATCAAGTGTGCACTACACCAAGAGTCCTAGATGTCTTTATCTAACAAAACAAAAAATGGGTAGGAAAGAAAGGAAACAGATCATGGATTGAGATGAGAGAAAGTGGAGATGATGTGGCAATGAAAACATGAGGTATTGTTCTTGATGTGTGCCCTAAGCTGAGGTTGATTATTTTGTCATTGTCAAATAGAAACCGCAAAAATGGTCTTCACAGAAAGGAGGAGAATATTTTTCTGCTCTTTGGAGAAGACACAAAATGCAACAACCAGCCTTACAAAATTAAGCAGCAATAACTTGTTTAGAATGTGATACAATCTTGGTTTGAAATTTATTATATTCAAGCATGTTACTCATTGTTCTTAACATGAGAATCACACAACTCTCTGAAATTTTGAAAGCAACAATAAACAAAACATCATGCAACCAAGTAGAACACAATTAAAATAATTATAACTCACGGAACAGAACAATATTCTTAAATTCTCAGTCATGAGAGAAGAAACTAAGTATATATCAAGGTTTCTTCCTCCTGGTTAAGTTGTTAACATTAGTGTGCCCATAATTTTCCAGCAACAATGGCATGTAGTATTTACTATTGATCATAATGATGCAAGTTATTCTGGGACATTTTGTGTCTCCCTATTTGAGCATTATGTAAACTAAAATTGCATTGGTAAGCTATGCAGCATTATGGTAGGTGGTCCTATAAAGTATCCATTACTTGTGAATAGGTTAAGAGAAAAAGTAATGACAACCACAATTAAGGTACTGCCAGTTATGTGTTTGTGATGTCATTTTTTTCTTTTTAGTTGAAAAAACGTATAGTATCAAGGGAATGACAGAATCCCAGGAAGAAAAAGATTGATGGCATCCTCACAAGGACAGAACACACAATAACATGGCACTCTGCATGTTCATTGACTGCCTCAAACGCTATTGTGATATGTAGCCTAGCTGAGCCCATGTACTGAAACTTCTGGGTCTAGAAACATGCTTCAATCAAATGGACCAATGAAATGCAACACTAACTGATAAATTGTTAAATTGTACTTGCTTATGGCTGCCAATGCTATCACTGCCTATCCAGACCATAACAAATGATATGATATCTATACTATTGCATCTGATAAGCATATACTATCAAAGGAATGCTGACAAAAATTAACCCAACGCAGACTTATATTCATATTTTTGATCCAACATTTTACTTGATTTGTTTGTTTGCTTGTTGACATGAACATTGAATGATAAGACTAAAGTACATACATAGAATACAATAAGTGGTTTGTCACACACACACACATGTACTCACCCTTTCTCCTTGCTTGATTTTGGAAGTTCTATAGCTGCCATACACATAAAGAAATGCAACCTAAAGCACACCCAAGTGCAGTAGTACTGATTCAATATCGTTCATTATTGTTGTAATTGAGACCCTGTCCAATCTGTGTGTACCCATCTTTTCTCTTCAGCACTGTGCCACAAACAAATCATGGAGCCGGTGGTTCATCATACATGGCATTGATCTGCTTTTTTGGAAAAGAAAGACTCCTGTCCATGCCATGGCTAGAATAGATAAACACACGATTTACTACATGATATTTGATATTGGGGGCAGTTATATTGAGCCCCCTGGGTCCGTCAGACGAAACCAAGTTAGTTAGGTGTTTCGTCTGATGAAACAGATCGAGGGTATGTTCAAATACAGACGTGAATATAAGATCAAAGGTATCCCATTTTGCTTCCGATCTGACCAGAGATCGTTTTAACTAAACTTACGAATTAACATTTGCTATCTATATATTTCAAAAACACATTGCTTTTCAGGTGTGCCAAGGCTTTGTGGTAAATGTTCACATTGCATTACCTCTGGGCAGGGGTTTGATTCTCTCTTTTGTCTTTTGATCGATGCATGATTTCGTTTTACGAAACCATGTTTACTAGTGTAAGCATGCAAATGTTTTATTTCTCTAAGACTTTCGATTTCGTCTTACGAAACCATGTTTACTTGTGTCAGCATGCAATTTTTTTTATTTCTCTAAGACTTTCTTTATTTCTCTGACTTTTTGGTGATTTCGTCTGACGAAATGTGTTTTCGATTTGAATTTGTTTTCAAATCTAGCGGATACCTTTTCTTGAAAATGGTGTCAGTTGGACATCTAACTGACACCTAACTGACAAAAATGCTTTGTCTGACGAAGTAGTTTGTTTCGTATGACAAACCCAGGGGGCTCCATATCCCAATACTTTTAAAGGGTGACAAAAAGTCACCCCCCTTCCCGCTGCTAATTGGCCATTCCAAAAGGGTGACTTTTTGTCACCCTTTTTGTATTTGCTTCCATTGTCTGTATTGTGCGTACGTATCTGTAAGTATCCAATTCGAGATTGGAATTATTTTGATGGCACACACCTTACGACCCTCGCACAGAGATATCATATTTTGGGGGGTCGCACAGAGCTCGTCTCTACATAGGATTCGTGATAAAAGGGTGACTTACGTGTCACCCTTTTGAGCTACATCGCACGCTGTGGTACAGATTCTACATAAAGGGTGACAAAAAGTCACCCTTTTCAAAAGTATTGGGATATAACTGCCCCCATACTGTACTCTACCTCGCGCCTACAATTTTCCTCACAATACTTCCCTCGTTTCACAATTCGCCGGTTCTTCCGGGTCGAGGCCTTCCGTCTCCACCTCTACCATACTGTCGTATCAGTATTGCACAATACCATCATCATGGTAGCCTCCGCCATCCTGATAACGGACCTAACAGGCAAACCGCTGATCTCCCGCAACTACCGCGGCGACATCCCCCTCTCGTCGGCCGCCGAGAAGTTCGCTTCTTACCTTTTGGAAGCGGAGGAGGAGGCCAAGAAGCCGGTGTTTTACGTGGACGGGAATGGCGAGTTCGGCGCGCTGAAGCGGGGGGAGGAGGGGAGCGAGGAGTGCGGGGGCGTGCCGGGGGGGGAGACGTTTGTGTACGTCCAGGTGAGTCACGGTCTTTGGGGTTGGGCGCTGCGATCTTTATTGTTTTCCACGCTCGGACTTGCACTCTCCGAACACATGCTCATCGCTGCTGCTCCATTGTCATGCGTTTCAATGCAGCACAACAACCTCTACCTCTGCGGCGTCACATGCAAGAACTCCAACGTGGCACTCATCCTCACTTACCTCTACCAACTCACAGCCCTGTTCCAAGATTATTTCACAACCCTCAACGAAGAATCCATAAGAGACAACTTTGTCATCATATACGAACTCCTTGACGAAACCATGGATCATGGGCTGCCCCAGTCACTCGACTCCACCATCCTACGCCAATTCATCACACAGGAGGGCAATCGTATGGCCGACGACTCCAAATCGAAACCGCCCGTGGCGCTTACCAACGCTGTCTCCTGGCGAGCCGAGGGCATCAAACACAAAAAGAATGAGATATTTTTGGATGTCGTTGAAAAATTAAATTTGCTCGTTGCCGCCAATGGAACCGTTCTTCACAGTGAAATTAATGGGGCCGTCAAAATGAAATCGTTCCTGTCCGGCATGCCAGAGCTCAAACTTGGACTCAACGACAAACTCATGTTTGAAGCTACTGGTCGATCCAACCAGGCACGCTCTGGAAAATCCGTCGAGTTAGAAGACATCAAATTCCATCAATGTGTCAGGCTTGCTCGATTCGAAAATGATAGGACCATCAGCTTTATCCCTCCGGATGGAGAGTTCGACTTAATGACCTACCGACTCGACACGCATGTCAAACCTCTCATCTGGGTGGAGGCAGTTGTGGAACCCCATCGGGGATCGCGGATTGAGTACATGATCAAAACCAGAAGTCAGGTGAGGAACGAATTCATTGGGGAATTGTTGGCCATGCTCCTTTAATATTTTTTTCAGTACTTCTTGCAAACATTTGAGTATTGCTGTGATCATCTCACTCAAACAAATCGCATTCACCCATTTCTATTATCTTTTCACTCTTCAATGCATTTCAAGTTCAAGAGCCGATCTGTCGCCAACAATGTGGAAATTAGTATCCCGGTACCCCCCGATGTGGATAGTCCTAGTTTTAAAAGTTCGGTGGGGAATGTGACTTATTTGCCAGATAAAGATTGTGTTGTTTGGACAATTAAGCAGTTCCATGGCGGGAGAGAGTACCTGATGCGAGCTCATTTTGGGTTGCCGTCCATCAGTCGCGAGGAAGCTGATGGGAAAGATAGGAGCGGGGGTATGGATACGTCGTGGAAAAAGCCAATTGGGGTCAAGTTTGAGATACCTTACTTTACTGTTTCAGGAATTCAGGTGCGTTACTTGAAAATTATTGAAAGGAGTGGTTATCAGGCATTGCCGTGGGTTAGGTATATTACTGCAAACGGGGATTATCAGCTGCGCATGGCATGAGATTGAGTTATGTGAGTTGTATCTTCTGCTTTACTAGTCTAGTCTCCGGTCAATAATTCATTAGGCATGAAGAGTTCGTTCAGGCGGATGCCACTTGGTATTGTAATTCTTACTGTAGAACGATCTACTGTTTTTGCCCGTTCTAAGAGAATTTATGCAGTTACTAAGTTGTTCCATGCTCTCTTACAAATAAGAAGTGACAAATTGTGGGCTCTGTCCCGCCGGAGTTTCCAGCAAAAAGTTGATTAGAAGCATACACCATGCCTTTCATGTGATGCACAAAGTGCATTTGACTCGAAGATACCATGAATCAGCTACAAATGGCATGAGTTCGAGATGTGTGTGTGGCCTCATGATGAATTCACTGAGGTGGATTCCACTTAGGCTAATCACCAGCAACTGGAAAAGTTGTGGACTATGTTCCTTAGCAGCCCTTGAAATTTGTCTCCGCCAAAAAAGTATATGGAGCCCAATGTTGTCATGTCATCGTATGTGCTACTATTGTTGCACTAAATTTCAGCACAGCCCCTCATTCCTGTGCCTACAGGTGGGCTTTTGTCTTCTCATGCTCATTGACTATGGATCCCCCCGGAGCAACCATCACAAATTATTAATTATTATTAAATTATTCTCTCTTTGCACATCGACATTGCCTCTGCAATCACATGGGCAGGCAACAGAGACTTTGATATCCTCCATTGAGTGCAATGTTAGACTTCACATTTGATCTTTTGCTTTTTGAGATGCTCACTTGTGTGGTTTCTGTAGTTGTGACGGTTGTATCATGTTGATATTGTCTATTCTTCTTGTTTGACACGATTTTAACCCCTCAACTCTGACCCGACAATAAAGTTGGGCCGCAATTTTGAAATCACTCAAAAGGAAGTCAACAAGATATTAAACATGGATATGGAATACAAATGGTTCAGCACCATGTCCACGTCATCCAATACACAGCACGATCATGATGCTTTATCACATTGTATTGGCTTGTATTCTAATGCATGACATGAAAGAAGAAATAAGAGTACAAATGATGCCCACCAGATCGGCCATTGTACTCTTCTTGCAACATTGAAAATAGTAATGTGGGTGAACGATTAGCTGATGATGACTGTGATGCTGTGGATGTAGGGGATGATGTTGCAACCTTTTCTGGGATAGACAGTCTTAAATATATTAAAAAATCCTTCCTTATGCTGGTACAAGTTTGAGTTGGTGGACTCTGGTTTTCATCTTCCACATTGCACTCAAAAGCTTGCTCTCCACATTCACCTGGCAGATTCTAATGGTATTGCTCAATTGATTTTGTTTTCTTGAGATGAATTTCTTAAATTTATCTTCAATCATGAAGTCATTTGAAGCACAATTGTAATCACAGACAAAATATGCTCCATTTTCTTCATTGCATAAATGATGTTTTTTCAAATTGAAGATTTGACTCCAGCATCTGTGGCCAACATGTCTTGGACTTGGTTTCAGGATAATTAGTGGGATGCAAGTCATTAAGAATAGAAACATCTTGATTGTACACTATGGAATTTACAACCTAGCACAAGTGAGAATACTACTCTTATGTGGATTTAGTCTGGTTGTTTGGGAGAAGCTTCCACCCATCCTTTGGGAACCCTATCTCAAATTTAGGATACTGAGACACAAATATAACGACCCATTAACTTAGACCGGTTGCAGCCACGGTTGCTAATTTACCATCTAGTCTCTATTTTGTCACCTACTTTGCCAAAATGGTTACTAGACCCCCAACTTCACCAGTGCAGTCACAGAAATAATTCGGTCTAGTTACCAAAAAAATGGCCAGCGTATTACTTTTCTGACGGGTTCCTTTTCGGACTGATTCTAGTGAACATGGCCATTTCAATTTTTCAGGCAGAGGTTCATCGACAACATTATTGGTATTTGGCTTCCCCACCCTGACATGGCCACCTATACATCACTATGGTCTGCATTTTGCAACGACCTTCAACAATGGCATGGCCTCGAGTGGACTGTCTCTCCCCTTTCAACTAGATGCAACTTCATGGATCTAGCTCTGACCCTCACCCCAACAGGTAAAATTGACACTAACCTCTTTGAGAAAAGCCAAAATCTTTACCTCTACATCCCACCAGGCAGTGCCCACCCTAAAGACATGATCAACAGCCTCATCTTTGGGAACACTCTCTGCATCATGCGCCTGTGCTCCCATGACAATGACGTCTCCACTCACCTTACGAACTTCAAGACACGACTACTTGCCAGAGGGTACCCACTGAGCCTACTCGAACCCTTGTTCCTGCAGGCAATACAACACGCCAAAACCTTCATCACGAACCAAGGGAGGGATCACATGACCCCACCACCTCCCCACAATACCTCCACCAAGATCTTCCTACACCTGGAATTTCACCCGGAGGACCCTAAACCCCAGGCTATCCATCGCCTTTGGCAGGAATATGTCTCTGAGCCAGAAGGTGAACGCCCCCTGCGAGACATGTGCAACTCCTTTAAAGAGAAGGTCAATCCTGACCGCCTCACAATCGCCTACAGTCGATCACCTAATCTCCGGAATAGGTTTTCTGTCCGCGATATATCTGGTAGGGGACCAGATGTCTCTAGATACTTGGTTGAGTAGCTTTAGTTTCCTTGTCCCCTTTATTTTTCGACGGCTGGATGAGATGCCTTTGGCATCTCATGCCCAGCCCCCGAAAAATAAGTTGACGCACTCCCCTCACTCCTCACCCCCACCCCCTCACTCCTACTCCCAGAATACCCCACTCACATGTTTTTTCTGTGTCCCCATACAGACACCTTTTTCATGTTGAATTCCTGTGGATAGGACACTTAATACATCGTTTTCCAGTCACACTGCCATAGTTCGGCCCCTGAATGCACCGTTGATAGTTAACCTAACTAAGCGTCACCAAAAAATCCCACCCTTAAAATTAACTTTTTAATTGAAAGGAATCTGCCTCCCCTCCCCCCCAAAAGGACTGAATCTAGTGAACGTGGCCATTTCAATTTTTCAGGCACAAAAAATGCAACTTTAGATAATTGGTGGCTACACAGATATAAATATGAATTCCTATGTCCCTGCCACACTGTCCCTCCTGACCTCCTCCTGACCAGCAATTCCCCAACGATCAACCAACTCTAATTACCATGGGCACTATTAGGAACACTGCAATGATTGCGGTGAATGGGAGGCTTTGTCGAGTTAATGAATAAGACAAATGGGGCAACAAAGTTGTAGGCTTGGATGGAACTCCGAAAGGAGTGCTTTCCCCCTTGCCACCACCCGTGATTTCAAATCTTGTCCCTCGCAATGGCATCCGACATCATTGCGGCAGCCGTGGCCAAATAATTCTCCTCCTCGCTGTGGGGATTGCATTGGTTTCTACCTCTGCTGTCTCTCCCATCACGTCCTCCCCATCTACAGCCATATTTTTGAGAGCACACAATGAACCATCCCACCATCGCATCCGTTGATGTCGCCGCTGTCGTTGAAGCTCCTCCATCATCGACGCCGCCAGCTACTCGACAACTTTGACTTCCACACCGACATTGACACCCTCACTCCCGGGACAGCATCATTGACAAGGCCAACGATGGGAAAGAGCAATACCCATGGACCAAATCTTCCTACCAGCATGCCACCACCAGACATGAATACGACACATACAAACAGGCGATCCTGATGGGAAATATTCTCATTCCCGGCAGTGATTTCAATGCCAACGGTTTGCCTGGAAGGAGGTGAGATGTTGATGTCGCTTTGCGTGCATTGCATGCCAACCAGGGAGTGTTGGAGTGTATGAAGATGTTTTGAGGTTGGCAGATGAGTTGTCGGATGCAACACTTTGCACCAGTGGAACAATGTTTGCCACATTGGATGTAACAATAAACTAGAATATATTGGGACATAATAAGAAAAAAACAGAACCACACTATTTGGAATGAGAGAAAAGCCAGGACAGTTCCTGTGATAAATGCTTGGCTGATATTATACAAAAATGATTAATTGAATTTACAATTCTATTTGTGAAGAGACAGAAGCGGGGGCATTTTCATGTTATAAATGCTTGCTTGAGATTAAAAAATGATTAATTGACTTTATAATTTTAAGAACCAGTGATGCTGCAGCTGTGAGTAGCATCTGTTTGGCTAATAAGAACATTCCTTGGATGATCAACTGAGCACACTAGTAGTTTAAACTCGTCATAGGTCAAAATGAGGGATCATGTATCTCTCATGTAGCTCGTGCTGGCTCTGTTTGGCCAGAACCCAAGGCTCCATGTGGAAGCATGGTTGACTATTATTTAGTAACTGTGAGTTATGGGTATTTTATATTTATGGTCAGTTTTGGTCAGTTTCCCCAAATGGTCACAAAACACATGGCTTATATAATATATTAAATTGAAGTTTGTGGCCACAAAATATAAGAAAGCATCTGTTATTAAAAGTACATCAAATACCTTCCGATGCTCCGTTATAAAAATCAACGCACCACCGTCAACGACGAATCCTACCGGTTTATTGGATCGTTTGCCTTCTTTTACACCGAGCGCAAAAGTCTTTCCTCCGTGATGAGCAACCCAAACTACTGCCACAAATCCGTCAGTGGCAGTATCCCCCTCCAACCTCTCAAGAGGGTGGAACAGGGCGCGGCGTATCAAGCCCTTGTCGCTGAAGTGGCTGAGGTCTCTAAACAACGAGCGCTCTCCGAGTCCAAGCTCATCCTCTGAGTTAAAGAACTCAATGATGCTGCTTGACTCAAAGAATGTGTGGAATGCTTCTGCAGATCCATCGCAAACATCTCTGAGAGCTGCCTCATCGTTTTGCAGTGCGTGACAACCAACAGACACGGGCCGGTCTCCTCCCTCCTCTCAAACCACTGGGCTGACTTCCGCCATCTCGCCACATATGACCGTACCAACTTTGCCCGAACCTACAAAACAGCCAACACTGTCACCACTGCCTTCTCCATCGACACAGTTACCTTCCCTATCACCCAACCTCCCACTCCAACACCCCCCTCCATAACTGATGTCAACACACTCGCCATTGGCCAAATCTCCAGCCCGCTACAAACCCCCGTCCACCATGAAACACCCCTGGACCCAGGCCCTACCACCACCACCACCACACACCCCGCCGCCCCTACACCCACAAATCAACCAACAACTGGGACAACTGGTCAGCCCACACCCTCAACACACCCAACCAACAAAACCCCACCTGAATCCTCCACGGAACCACCCACCAAACTGGCCACTGGCACTACCACCACCACCACCACCACCACCACCACCACCCCAACCATCAACACCACCACCCCAACCATCAATACCACCAACACCACTGCTCCACCCCAACAGCAGCATGACATCCCCATCACAACACTCACACCAGCCTCTCCAGATGCACTCACAAAGCTGATCACACAAACTCCTCCCACCAACTTGTTTGAGGCTGCAAAAGTAAAATGGGCCACAAACTTTGTCTCAGCCCTCAGCATACTCCGGGCACAAGAGAAGGCTAACTCTGCCACGACAGGTGCTTCTGCTGCCGCCCCAGCCTCTCCACCTCACAAAGCCTTCAACTACGATGAATCCAATGAAACTGGTTTTGATGATACCAGCGCCTTTGACTCTCCACTCCTCCACCAAGTGGAACTGCAAGAGAAGCAATTCCTTGCTACCACCGCCTGATTCTCCTCCACAGACCTTGACCAACTGAAACACAGTGGTCGAGCGATTGGCACTGGTGCTGACACACCAGTACCCCCCTCCCTACCTCCACCCACCTTTCCTGCTGCTCCTCAGAATTACACCCCACAAAGCTCCATCACCACACACAGCAGTCTCCTCAACCCCAACATAGCCGACACCCTCTCCCTCCTACATCAAATCCTCTTGGCCTGCTTCGTCAAGCCCCGTGCCATCTTCATCAGGCACTTCAATGACAACCTCATTGAGCACTCCATTTCGTCCGCCCACACCCGTCTCACCACTGAAAACACCGCCACAGACACCAGCGTACTCCTTGCTCGTGAGAAGCTACCTCCCTCTACCACCATCGACCACGCCATTCAACACTCATCCACCGTCACCATGAATGAGATGAAACGGCGCTTCTATGCCATGGACCAGAAACTCCTTGCCCTTCCCAACAAGAATGCAGCCCTGGAACGATCCCTCCGGGCTAAACGCAGCCTCCATCCCCTGGTCCCCTGAGTAGCAAACCTGAACCCAACCCCAGCACCCTCAACTATGAACCAAGTCACCCAAAAGACAACGGGGCCAGTTCCACTGGCGCCAGTCAAAGAAATTTCCGACCTGCTCACACATACCCCACTCCAACTCACACAACTCTCACCAACAAATACATTCAGCGACCCCCTCAGACCTCCTCCCGCCAAACAACCACACAAACCACCTCCCTCCCACAAAAACCAGCCGCCTCATACACCCCACATCAAAACAACGGTACCTCCGCCGCCTCTCAAAACAGGCCTCCTCCCAACTCCTCCAACAGATCAACCAAGAGACAAAGAACTCGCGCCACCAAGCAAACCAGGACTGGAACACAACAAGACAGACCATAGAAAGCAGATATGGACTAAAACTAAACACTAAGTTTAGCCCATTCCATAATGCTATTCTTAATAGAGTGTCCTCCTCCCATACCGCTCCTCCACACCAACCCTCTAATTTGGTCTTCCACGACCTCACCCCTCACTCCATTGTCCCTCCTCTGGCACACACCGTCCTGGGGCTTGGGTCTAAGTTCATCACCACGTCCACTCACCCCACTGGCAACATAGACAAGACCATCTCTCGTCTCGACCGTGATTTCAAACTCCGGGTCTTCTTTGCTGACCCCAAAGACCCATTGGATCCTTTCACCACTCGCACCTCGAAGCTCTATGTCCCCTCAACCTGGAACCCCCCTGGGAAGACGTTCCCTACTGGGTTGACGACCGACTAAGTAAATTCTTCGTTCGGGTAGCCAGACTCCTCAAAGCACGCAAAGCCCATCCAAACCTTCTTCCATACCAGTCGTGTGTCCTCCAATACATCACTCCTCTTCCCTGACACTGACAGGGGTCTTGGCCCCTGTGCTGTCACATATGACCAGTACATCACCGATGCAGTGTGCCATCTGCGGGACACCTCCATCTTCCAACAACTCTCTCCTCCCGAAGCCCAATCCTTAGCCAACTTCACCGTATAGCCATTGAAGAATGGGTCAGTGACCACCAAAACATTCTTGACCCAATGGATGCCACCTATATCCACCGTCACGTAGCCAACAACCACACCAGCCCATTCGCGCAGTTCTACATCTTATACAAGATCCACAAGCCTAAGAAATCAAATGGCCAATGGCCAACCCGTACCGTCACATCTGAATTTACCAGCTACCCTCACAGCCTGGGCAAATGGGTTGAAGGGTGTCAAGCATGATGTGTGCCACCTACAGAGGTTAGAAAAACAGAGGTAAGTTGCACTATTTTTATCATTATATTTATTATTTGTTTACCAATGGTTTCTAATCAGAAGAATCCTTACTTTCTACACTAGTGTTTACCATGTGTGTTTCTACTCATGGATGATATGGACACATAACATGGAGACGGCTCAAACACATGCCCTGGTCATTGATTTTGAAGACAGGTATGTGGTCGATATTTTGAGAGATGGGAGTTCATGACATTGTTATGCATATAACAAAAATCAGTGGGAGCTCATACCATGACATTTTTATGTATATAACAAAACCCAGTATCCTCCCAGTGAATATATTGATGTTTGATGACAGAGGTATGTAGTCAAATATCATTATGTGAATATCCAATGGATGATTTTTCACCTAACAGTGATTCTGATCATTGTTTTGCGGATGGAGGTATGCTTTGTTGAAAATAGAACCATTTTGGTACTTATGCCCTTCAGCACACGACAACATTATGTATATAACAAATTTAACTTTGCCATTACAAAGACAGAGGTATTGGAGCTAGGAAAATGGTATGTTCATAACAAAGTCATGTATTTAACTGCAATTGTTTCGGCAAGAGCAAGGTGAGTCGCAACTTAAAAGGTGGAACCTTGGAAGGCAGACTTTTCATACGCCCCAGGATTAATTACTCAATGTTTTTGAAGATAACGTTGCATTATGGAGTCAATATTTTTGGACAGCGCAGGAACTTACGCCCCCAGTATTGATCTCTCGATGTTTTGAAGATAGCGCTGAAATCATGGTGTCGATATTTTGGGATTGTGCAGGAACTTACGCTCCATGATTGATCTCTTGATTTTTGAGGATAACGCTGCATCATGGTGTCGAAATTTTTGTATTTGCGCAGTGATTTATGCCCGAGGATTGATTTCTTGATGTTTTTGGAGATAATGCAGCATCATGGTGTCAATATTTTTGGATTGCACCAAACTTTTGATACCACACAACATGGTATATTTGTGACATCGTTATGTATATAACGGCGGACATCAGATCTCTTTTTCATAGTTAAATCTGCCAGGCAGAACGACCCCCCTCAGGTAAGACTGTTCAGAGACATGTAAAATTCGTTTTTTCATCAGAAATGATATGTATATAACATTGGTATTTCTTTGATCCTGCACTTCGTGGTATGTTTGTGACATCGTTATGTACATTACCGCGCAGATCAGATGACTACTAGGTTTTTTTCCACAATGCAGAATGAACCCTGCAGTGGTTTTTTGACCCCCAAGATGTAGGTTTTATGTCGATTGGGAAATAATTATAGTAAAAATGAATTTTATTAAAAAGGATAGTACTTTGGAGTCAATTTATAACTTATAATCTGGTAAATTCACTGACCATTTGGGGAAACTGAGCAAAACTGACCAAAAATATCTCAAACCGAGATATGAAAACAGTGAAAAATGATAATTGTGGCTGCAAGACGTTGATTGCACTGCAAATGAAAAACAACGGTAACCTCCCCGTACACTCGCAAAATGTCAGAGTGTACGGGGAGGTTACCGGAATTTCAAGAGTGTACGGGTGGGTTACCAGTTTTTTTATACATTACTTAAGCCACATTTTTGTTTATCACGCTAAGCTTTGAAGCCAGAAAAATCTTCGGAGTGGTTGTTTGTTTCATGACTCACATTTTGCGAATCACGAGTTGTAAACAGCAAGATCACTTGTTGGGTCTAGTTTTGGTTTCAATTCTAGGCTTGATCTATGATTTCATTTGGTGAGTGTGTTTTGAGCCTATTCATATTTTCAAAATATGGTACTACCAGAAGTGACTGCGCCAAAAAAATAAGAACACAACATAAGAATAATAAGTGGGGCTGAAAATTGGCATAGTGTGTCTACGTGTTTGTTACTTATTCCTTTGTATCATGTCACCTAATTCTTGTGTGGCATATTCGTATGATAATACAGTTTAGTACATCTACGTATGGTACCATACTACAACAATGGTGCTTGACCCAGACACAACTGTAGCAGTGTGCCCTCTCACTGTTTTCACATCACACATGTGTATTTTTTTCAATTACATCAATGATACCTCATCGTCCCATCATGGGAACGGCCGAAACTCAGTCCACAGACTGAGTTATCCCTCCCGCCTTGCACCGCCGTGTTGCCAACAACAATTGGCAGCGGCGGGTATATTTCGGGGGTGAGTAATCAAGATTTTGTCTTGTTCTACAATATTATACTCACCCATGGCAAATTTTTTCAATAAAATAGTTGCAGGCCGACCTGCGAAATCGTCGAAACTCAGTTCACAGACTGAGTTAGGCATTCCGCCTTGGACCGCCGTGTTGCCAACAACAATTGGCAGCGGCCGGAATATTTTGGGGGTAAGATATTTAAAACTCTTCATTATACTAACCACACGTCCATTTATTTTCAATTAAATAGTTACAGGTCTACGGGCAAAATTGCCGAAACTCAGTCCACAGACTGAGTTAGGCATTCCGCCTTGGACCGCCATGTTGCCAACAACAATTGGCAGCGGCGGTATATTTTGGGGTGAGTTTTCATGAACTCATCTTTTTCACACTATTGTACTCAACACATGTTAATTTTTTCAATAAATTAGTTACAGGTCTACTGGCAAAATCGTCAAAACTCAGTTCACAGAATGATTTAGGCATTCCGCCTTGGACCGCCATGTTGCCAACAACAATTGGCAGCGGCCGTTATATTTTGGGGGTAAGATATTTAAAACCCCTCATGTTCTACACCACTATACTCACCACATGTCCATTTTTTCAATTAAATAGTTACAGGTCTACGGGCAAAATTGCCGAAACTCAGTCCACAGACTGAGTTAGGCATTCTGCCTTGGACCGCCATGTTGCCAAGAACGATTGGCAGCGGCCGGTATATTTTGGGGGTGAGTCTTCATGAACTCATCTTTTTCACACTATTGTACTCAACACATGTCCATTTTTTTTCAATTAATTAGTTACAGGTCTACTGGCAAAATCGCCAAAACTCAGTTCACAGACTGAGTTAGGCATTCCGCCTTGGACCGCCATGTTGCCAAGAACGATTGGCAGCGGCCGGTATATTTTGGGGGTGAGTTTTCATGAACTCATCTTTTTTCACCCTATTATACTCACCACATGTCCATTTTTTCAATTAATTAGTTACAGGTCTACGGGCGAAATCACTGAAACTCAGTCCACAGACTGAGTTAGGCATTCCGCCTTGGACCGCTGTGTTGCCAAGAACGATTGGCAGCAGCGGGTATATTTTGGGGGTGAGTGTTCATGAACTCATCATTTTTCACCCTATTATACTCAACACATGTTAATTTTTTTCAATTAATTAGTTACAGACCCAGTTCAGAAATCCCCAAAACCTAGTCCACAGACTGAGTTTGGGATTTTGCTTTGCACCGCCGTGTTGCCAATGATATTTGGCAGCGGCGATTATATTGATAGAAGTGAGTTGCATGGAATACAATTATTTTTGCACTTGTCTTGACTACATCTAACTTTCAATTATTTTATTTCAGGCCAGGTACGGGAACAGCCAAAACTCAGTCCACAGACTGATTTGGGCATGTCGCCTTGCACCGCCGTGTTGCCAACAACGTTCGGCAGAGGCATGTAAATTTTTATGGTGAGATTTCAAGTCAAACTATATTACAATTGTTTTCATTTCAGCTTAGTTTCAATTAAATAATTAATTTTCTTCTACCTTGGTGATAATATTGTCCACAGTATCATTTTTCATCTTGGAGCAGCTTGGGGCTGAAATTTTGGCACCTGTGTCCTTTTGGTGGGCGATGTGTTGGGCGGGACCCTAAAATATGTTAATGTAGTATGTTAAATTATCTTAGTGGAGATAAATTTCACATACTCTATTATTGTAGTCCAACAGTAGGTAGCCCTCCCGGTAACCCTCCTGTAATGCTCCGGTAGCCCCCCGTATGCTCCGGTAACCCTCCGGTACTCTCTGGTAGCCTTCCCGTAACCTTCCGGTTACCCTCCCGTACACTTCCGGTATGCCACCAGTAAACATTTTTTAGCTACTAAGTAATGCAGTTATAGCCACTAATTAGATTGATATTGATTCTAAGACTTACTGAGAAGTCTGTTTTCCTGTAAAAAAGTATCAAACGATAAAAGCTCCTCTTGGACTCAAATTTCCGGTAACCTCCCGGTAGACTAGTTTACCGGAGGGTTACAGAAGTGTACCGGGAGGCTACCGGAAGATACCATTCCGGGGGCTCCGGTAACCTCCCCGTACACTCAAGTGTACAGGGAGGTTACCGGTGTTTTTCGTTTGCAGTGTGGTAGCCATAATTTTGGTAATTGTATACTCCAATGGTCATAAAAAATGGCGATCAAGAAAATAGTAGCCTTGGCTGCAACTGGTCTTAAAAAATCCTAGCAACACCCTTGGGATACCATGTTGAGCAATGGGCATGTCCAATTGTTCATGAAATGATATGATTCTTCAATGACAAATGCCTCCAAAGTAGTTTGACATGGCAGTGTTGATATTTGAATTCACAAAAGTTGCAATGATGCAAACAAGGTGTTTCATTGAAATTTAGAACACCTTTGAAAACAAAAAAGACTAAAAACAAACTCCACTGTCAAGTGTCATGCTTGTTCAACTAGACACAAAACTTGTTTGTCCCCAAGCAATCGCGACTGATTAGTTCATTTCTACTAAACATGGAACACCTCTACCATTTTTGAACAATCAAACCAGCACAGTGTATATTCCATTGTGGCCCCTGAAAGAAATTTTCCTTATATCATTGACCAGAGTCTTGTCTCATATGTTTGCCATTCCAATGAGCATGACTGTACGCAAATGTCTCTTGCAACATGGCCTTGGACTTCGAAGAATTTCTTGGTTACAACTTACTGCATAAACAAAAGGCTCAGTAGAGTTTGGTGAGAGTGCCACAAGACACACGAGTTTTGAAATATAGAAATGACAGATGGTGTGGAGCATTCAGGGAAACTGTCTTGACATTCCACAAACAACGAGAATGTTCCTTTGATTCCATAGTGCCCTCAAAAATCCGCTCTGGGTTCTACACCACATCAAATGGTAAGCATCGACCTAATGGTACTGTACAAGATGGATGGTGCTGCTTTATATATTGGATGATAAGAATTGCCATGTTTTAACAACCAAAGGGCTAAAATGACCCATTTTGAGTTACTTTATTTTTTAGGCGAATTAACGTGCTCTGTAAGCTCTAAAATTTGTGTATTTAGATTCTCACATGCTACTTCACTAAAAATTGCTCCACTATTGACTTGACTATCAACCATATTGACCAGGTATTATTGATGGGATTGAAAAAATATCAAATATCCACTAAATAGTAGATACTATCAACTCCTGTTGAGGAAAAAGCCGATAGAAAGTTGATCTATTGACTTTTTTGTCGACATGTGGACTGTGTGAGTCAATACTATCAACTATTGATATCACCAACTATCGGACATATTACATAGGAAATTGTAGTAGTACACGTCAACTATCAACCAACTATAGACATTTTCATCACCTGATGATTGTTGCTTGATAGTTGGTTGACATGTGGACAAGTATAAAAACAAAAGTCAATGGGGTTGAGGGAAAATTGTTATTCCTACATAATTTCCACATAGTACTGTTTGAGTCACAATAATTAAGAGTCCAAAAATCACAGTGAAAACTATTGGGTTATGATTCACAGGAAATAGTGGATCTCCGTGTTCAATTGAAAGTTGAATTAGGGAGGCACAAGCACCGAAGACATAATATTATGATCCCATGCTGTGTGAGGTCATGACCAAAATGGATATAAGTTTTTGCGACGCTGAGAAGGTGCAACTGAGATCATGAGCCAGGGAGGGAGTCTTTTTGGAAACATGTGTTACCTTCGTGAATGACTCTTTCTTGTGAAAATAACGCTAGCTTGTGAAAATAACGTCATCTAGAGGCTGTTATTTTCACAAGCTCGCATTATTTTCACAAGCTCGCGTCATTTTCACAATTTGAAAATAACGTAGTCGTGAGAAAATACCAATATTTTAACATCTTATTTACTATGGTGTTGTGAAAATAACGTAGTCGTGAGAAAATAACCTAGTCGTCAGAATATAACATAAATTAGTATGTAATACTCTCACAGCAACGTTATTTTCCACAGATTACGTTATATTCAAATGTGAAAATAACCACATGATGTGAAAATAATGGATTCTTTTGCTGACACACCAATTTAGTCACATCAACACAACTGACCACACCATATGACTAAAAATGGTGCTGCCAGGCAAAGCACCACTGCTAAGTACAACATAGTGAACAAGGCGAAAGCTGTCTCACCACCTGTGTCACAGTTGGTGGATGTTGATGAATTTATAGCTTGGGTATAGTGGTATGATTTTTGTTGAGAACATGAATGTTTGTAGAGAAATTAAGTACCTATAAAACTGTGTAAACCCTATCACAGTAATTTTAGTGTCTAGTAAAAAATTGTGCTATTTTCACACAACACTTGAATTCCCTCAACGCCAATAGTATCGACTCCAATCAACCAAAAAGTCAATAGAAGATCGACTTATTGACGTAGCTGTCGACTTTCTATAGATTACTATCGACAAAAAACAAACTATCGACCAAATATTCACCAATCTCAGAAAATTGGTGAAGTTGCCTGTCTTGCTGGATGTCATTTGGTGACCCAAGGGAGTGATGGCACTTGGCAACCTTTTAACAACTCAAGTGACAAACTGAAGGACCCCAATAAATGAGTGATGTCAACTGAAGACATGGGACGACTACATCAGGCGATTTTTATTGCCAAAGTCCAAAGTTGCCTGTCTTGCTGTACATTTTGTGGTTCTTACAATCCAATATTTATGGTAGGAAGGACATAGGACATCGTATGGTCGATGCCTAACTCCTTCTGATGTAGCAGCTTGCATATCTGGACCAAATTACGTACTGTTGCGGACTGATACGTTCCTTCGGCGTCATCTAGCATCTCCAATAAAACCGCAAGCTGTGATGGACGGACTCCTACAGCCAACATGCGCTCGATCAAAAGCTTGGATTGATCACTGATGTAGTGGATTCCTTTCAATTTGGCTTCGGGTGTGTATGGTGTGTGTCCTGTATGCGTTAGGTAAGTTGTTTTGTAGTCCAAATAGTAATACCCATCACCACATAAAAAAAGGCTACGCAACATTTGCACCGATCTTTTGCTTTGGTTTTACGAATGGAATGTACCCGACGGTTCGTAGGCTGATTGTCAGAATACTGAGACACCGTTGAGGTTATTGAGCATTTGATTGCCTTTGTTTCTTGTTTTCCCGCCATGGCGTCCAGTGATGAATGCAGCCTTGAGCTTTTCCTTTTGAGATTCTCGGCCTTCACCCCGTCCTGAGTGTAGTTGTCTTGTTTGAATGCATGGACAGCTGTTTGGGTCTTCTTTTGGAGGCGGGTGTGCGAACACCAAAGTACAAAGCGATTGTTCCTAGATCCCCTCACAAATGAAAACTTTGAACCATGTAGTGAGTTTTGTATCATGAGCACAATTGCGTTGAATGAATCCTTGCCTGTAAACATTGTTGGGTCAAATCGATAAACAGAACGATTCGGATACTTCTGCTGATTCTTGGCGTTGTCAGGCGTCTGTGGGAATAATTCCGTTGATGCACAAGAGAGATCCACAGTGCCACCATAGTCATCTACAACAAACTGTTGTGTCCATTGTTGACATTCATCAAGCTCCTGTAATATTGAAGTTTCCAGGGAGGGATCCATTTTATACTGAGAGCACGTGACATAGGTAGAGAAGAGCAAACAATAATTGAGAATTACATGCATAGAAGAATGGTCACCGCATAATATGCGTTGGGAACATCATACTCACTGTATAATATACAATATCTGGGTGTGAATAACCGTATATATGGATTTCAATATGACACCGTACAATAATAACACCGTAAAATTAACGGTGTAATGTGATGTGAGTGTGAAGTCACCGTAGAAACGACGATAGAAATGAGGGTTGATCCGTATTAAAATATCACCGTATGGAGTGCGGTGGTACAGGTGGTGACAATAACCGTATGCCGTACAATATAGGAGCAAGTTGCACCGTTGTGGATGATCACCGTATGATGTGCGGTGGATGATGGATACCCTAGCACCGTACGTAATGTGTTCTTGGTCCAAGTAATAACGTTGATTTCTTTCGCCGTAGTATGAACGGTGATGGACTAGTTGACTAGTCCGTATGATAGGCGTTATAGAACTGAGATACACCGTAGAAGTGAAGTCATACACCAAAATGGTCGTGGTTTCCTTGGATTGTAATGGCTGCGGTGAAGCAGGGAATGACACTCCTGTGGGCAGGATAAATGAGTAGAAATGAGATGTGAACTACAACAATAAAAAGAAGCGGAAGTAATGTGATCCCCAACAAGAAATTTAAGGGAATTATAGAAGGTGGATGTGAAAATCGCGAGCTCTCGAAAATGGGACGGAGGCAACTTCGTCAGGGGCTGTCACCCAATCATAGGTACAGCCAACATCGCATACTCACATACAAACTGACGATCGAGAGTCAATACCTAGACCAACAGAATGTGTTGGTGGGGTCAGTATTAATCCTAGGTTGGGGGATGATTGATGAAGCTGACGGAAATTGCCATGGATGGCGGTTGATTCGTTTTGGTTGAGGGAGTGTTGTCGTGGAGTTCACGTGTGTGCGATACTTAATGGGGGAATACCGTCTGTCTGTCGTAAGCGGAAGTTGACAAGGACAGAAAAATAACGGAAAATGACTGCATCTTGAACGGAAATAGGATACCCCTCAAAACGGAATTTGATGCCGATCTGAGAGTCGAGAAAACCATTACCGTATATAATACGGTATCAAAAGCGCTCCGGATAGCGGCCCCCATTTTCTCACGACTACGTTATCTTCTCACGACTACGTTATTTTCACATTGTGAAAATGACGCGAGCTTGTGAAAATAACGTGAGCTTGTGAAAATAATAGCCTCTAGATGACGTTATTTTCACTAGCTAGCGTTATTTTCACAAGAAAGAGTCATTCACGAAGGTAACACATGTTTCCAAAAAGACTCCCTCCCTGGCTCATGATCTCGGTCGCACCTTCTCAGCGTCGCAAAAACTTATATCCATTTTGGTCATGACCTCACACAGCATGGGATCATAATATTACATCTTCAGTTCTTGTGCCTCCCTAATTCAACTTTCAACCGAACATGGAGATCCACTATTTCCTGTGAATTATAACCCAATGTATAGTTTTCACTGTGATTTTTGGACTCTTAATTATTGTGACTCAAACAGTACTATGTGGAAATTATGTTAGGAACAACAATTTTCCCTCTACCCCATACAATGCCACGTAATACCGACTCGAGCCCCAAGCATAGATGGTGTCAAGTGGATGTCAGTCATGACGTCACAAGATCTCGAAGTACCCCAAGATATCTCGGAGCCATCACGAAGATTCTCAGAAGATACCGAGTGCGTGCAAAAGAGAACACGTGTTGACGAAGGTGATTGAGGCAAGTCCCTTGGTGCCTCATAATCCACATCAACCAGCAGTCAACCGTGATCCGCAGGGATTGCTCGTCGAATCGATCTCAATTTGGCCGGGGCCTGATCAGCCGTGCCATTTATAAGCTCCGCGACGTCGTTTTCAGCCCTCCGATTCTGCCTCGTTCTCAGCGCCGATGTCGGATGACTACCCCGCCTTCACGCCTGGCCAGTTCGCCAACATCACCGCGGCCATCGGGGGAGGCCCTTCGCATTCCTCGTCATCTCCTCCTTCCCTCGGTCGCGCGCGGCAGGACGGTGAGTCTGCGGCTGCCGGTTCGACTGCTGCCGATGTTTCTTTCTTTGTACCCGGGGGGGTGCCACCCTCTCCTTCGTCGTGGGTGGGTGTCGGTCGATCCGGGGTCGACGACGTTACTGGCCGCCTCTCGGCCCTCTCTAAGTCCCTAATGGAAATAGACCATGATCCAGAAACCGCCCTCGAGTCTGCCTCTACCCTAACCCGAACTTCGGGTCTCGGGTCCTGGCCAGGCGCTCCCAATGAAGACGCCGCCCTTTATTTCACGCCCAAAATGGAAAAACCCGCCCCGGCCGCCAGTCTCTTCCCTAGCTCTTTCAAGAACCATCCCAAACGTGAGGAAGTCCTCGAGCTGATGCGAAAGAAGCCCAACCGCCAAGGTGCATGCGGCCTCTACCGTTTCGATGGCGTAGAAACCTCCATCTGTGGAGGGCGAGTCGGTAAAGACGAATCTGGGATGTGTATCAAGCCCAGAGGCTCCTGTCAAGTTCGCTCTCACTCTGGAAGGAAGGCTTGGAAAGCCATGGACTCGGGGAAACCCGATGGCGGGTATTTCATACGGTATGCAAAGTCATCTTCAGACACCGTTCACGTCTCGCCCTGCCTTCCTGGCCCAGTGGGCGACGCTTGCCCAATCATCCAAAAGTACAAGAACCAATTGGCCAGCATTGAAACCTGGACAGCTCTCTTCCGCATGTCTCTCGAGAACCAGAGAGTCACAGGTGAAGACCCCAAACTCAACCTGGACAATGCAGATGCCCTGGTTGCCGCCAATGAGGGCCTTTTCGGTGACCTCTACAAATCCGGCAGGAAGAAACCTCGCATCACCGACTCCCTGACCGAATCCTTGCAAAACCTCCCTTCAGCTCAGAAAAAACAAGGGGAGATACTCTCTGCCCTCGAGGACCGAATCCTCGACGGGGAGCAACGAATATACACATTGGAGGCAGTAATAGGAGAGGTCCCCGAAGACTCTCCTCAAACCTCCATCCGGGCGGGCATCTCCAACCTTGGGGAACGTCTAGCCACTCTTCAAGAAGATCTAAACGCCCTCGACACCCTTGTCGACTCTCACACTCAAGACCTCTCAGGTCTCAAGAGGGAAATGAATCGGAAGCCTCCAGCCGTTTCCTTCGGCCCTCCTCCAACTATGTCTCAGCAGGACGAGTTAGCCCGGCTTCGGTCAGACCAAGAAGGCCTACGGAGGGCCCTTCAAGATCTCTTGCAGATGGTACAAGTCCTCGTCCAGAAGCCTCACCCCACAGCGCCTCTCCCTTCGGATTTGGAAAGGCGATTCACTCCCCTTGTACTGTTCAACTCAGAAATCGGGTCTCTCAAGTCCTCCCTTTCTTCCCTAGAGAAACGGGTGGAAGTCACCTTCGGAGGGATAAGTTTTCGAAACTTAGAGGACTGCAAAGGTTTCCTCGCCCAACACTGCCCACAGAAAGGAAACGTTCCCATCTACCAGTGTTTCACGACGCTGAACTCCCTGCTCCAGTCGTTAGGCCGTGAAGTCGTCACCGAACACGATTCCAATGCGGAAGAGGTGACCCAATACAAAACTGGTAAAACCTCCGCCCAATCCCGGGTGTTGGCCTCCTTTAAGTCGCGAACTCCCTCCTGGTTGGTCAAGAACGGAAAGGAGGCGAATGATGACCCATCGAATGTGGATCCCATGACAGCCATGAGCTCATTCCAAGCCTGGGACAAGCAAGACGGGGTCTCCGGCTTGGTTCCTCAAGCCCTCCAGGCTCTCAAGTCCACGTACCCCACCCTGGAGTTGCAGATCAAGTCTTCCTGCGACCAGTGTCCCCAGGCCAGCATGGTCTTCCTCGAAATGCTGTCGACTTCATTCCTGTTCATGGAGCGGTGGTTCTTGAAGACCTCTACGTTCTACCTCCGAAACCTGATTAACACTTTTCAAGGCCCCACCTACACTAAAGAGCAACAACAGTCGGTGTGGGACCTCACGAAGATTCTGACCAGAGTCCTCTTCAATGAACTCTCGGTTGCCTCAGCCTGCGCCCGAGCGGCTTCCACAGATGACCCTTTTACCCTCAACTCCTTGATCCTGTGGGCGACGATCCAGCATCACTCCGTCATGAAGGCATTTAAGGACCACGACTTCGAGGGCCACCCGGAGGTTCAGCCAAAGGTCCTAGATTACTTGGGACGAAACGCAGCCCCCAAGCAGTCCATTGTCTCCCTCGAGAAACGCCTCTCCGACAGTTTAGACGCCGTCTCACAAGCCGTAACCACTGCCAAGATGGCCAAGGCCACCGCCAATAAAGCCCTCTCTCTTGCCAACAAGCCCGCTGCGGGAGGCACGCCTCGAGTCCAAAGAGGAAACCGATGGGTTGACGAAAAGGACGACTCCTGACTTGACAGAGTCCGGCCGCCCCTGCCCTTATCCGAGCCTCCCCCTCCATCCCTTCACCTCCTGGCAGGGCAAAACCCCGCCCGACCACACGCACGGACCCCTCACGGTATTGTTTCCGGTTCCATACCTATCCGAGCGCCGGCTGGGCGCTGTGAAGTTCGTACGGTTGGACCCTCCGTTTGGCTCTTTGTGGCCCCAGCGCTGGGTCTCGAAACTCGCATGTGTCGTCTCAAGGACGCCACCTTCGTTTCAACCTTCTCCTCCTATTGGCCTGGGACGCGCTTCAACCACAAACGCGCCAGACTCATGCATCCCCAGAGCCTCCCCGACATTGTCCTCACAGACCACGCGAGTCTTCCTCCTCTTCAGCACTCACTTTACTGGAACCACTGGGCCCTCCCGCATCTGCTTTACGCATCGATTGACGAAGATGTCCAAGCCCCTCCCGGATGGTCGTCCTTCTCCCTCGCTCTGTCCCATTCATCTGTGGGTGGGTCCACCACTTTTCAGGCGGTTGTCACCTTACTGTTGCCGCCCCCCCTGTCTCTACACGCTCTGGGCCTCGCACCGTGCCCTGCTTACCCAGTCCAACCTTGGCGCCCCTTGCTCAACTCCCTGGATTCCTTGACGACGGGCCCCTCCATCTCAGCGCCGTCCCCAACTCGCTCCTCCACCCCAGAGCCTTCCTACGACGGCCCCATCTTGCTCCCGTGGGGCATCTTTCCCCACGGCTTACCCTGTGTCACGGTCGCTTGCCCCAGCGTGTTCAGTCCAACGAAGTGGTCGGCGCGCCGACTCACCCCTCTGGAGATGGGGTCACTCTGGGACCTACCTCTCAAATTTTTGGATTCCGCCCGCGCTAGCGGGCTCACCCATTCCGTACCTTCCCTCTTCGGGTCTCCACCGGCCAAACTGCTGCATAGCGGCGCCGACCTACTCCTGTCCTATTATTTGCCGGGGGGGTTCCAGTATTTTTCCACTCCTCAAGGGTCCCGCAAACACCACCTCTGCGACACCCCCACAGATCCACGAAAGCGCCCCAAGACGAAGACGCTGCCCACGATGTTCCTCGCCGATTCCCGCCGCCCCTCGACCCTCGGGGAGGCTCCCCCATCTCCACCCATCCACGAGCGATCATCAGATTTGCCGTCCTCCTCCAGGGAGGCTCCTCCATCTCCACCCATCCATGAGCGATCATCAGATTCGCCGTCCTCCCCCCCTCCTTCCTTGGTTAAGCAGGATGGGCAGAAGGCAGACGATGCCCAGATCCCTTTCTCCCTTTGGGATCAAATGTTCGAGGAGAACCTCACTCCCGACCTCGCCCCACTGATCCCAGGATGGAAGGACTCATTAACGGCGTGGCGCAAGGCCGCCCTCGTGTGGTGGAAAAGGTCAATCCTACGGTCTTTTTGGGCGGACCAGTGGAGCCGCTGTCCCTCCAACCTTCGGGTCTCCCTGCACCTCAGGCGAGCCAAATTCCTCTCCTCTTTCGCCTCGCCCAAAAATCCCCAAAGCCACACGTACTCTTGGAACCCCCAAACTCGAGACCTCTACAAGTCCTTGTGGAGAGCTTTCCACAGGAACCCCGAAGCGTGCCTTGATGCAGAGGCGGCTCGGGACTGCCTCCGATTCACTGGTCTCGCCTCCTGGTGGGAGTGGGAGGGAGGCTCCAGGCTCTTGTTTTGGCGATGGCCTGGGCCCTTCCGGGAATATGCTCGAGACGGTCAACCCCACCTATGGACCAAACGTCCGGTCCCCTACCGACGGCCCCAGCCACCACCCAAGACGCCCCAAGACGGTTCCCTTGTGTCGGACAAAATCAGCAAACTCCGAGTGAAGAACTACCTAGAGCCCGGTGAGGTTCGGAGCCTGGTCCCGTACTTTTATGTGCCCAAGGGCCCCACAGACGTCAGGGTCGTTTTCAATGGCACCTCTTGCGGTCTAAACGACTGCCTTTTTGCTCTCCACTTCGCCCTCCCGACCGTTGTCAACCTCCTGAGGAGCTTGGACGTGGGCTACTACCAGTCCGACAGTGACTATCAAGAGATGTTCTACAATTTCTTGTTACACCGGGTTGACGTCACTCACGTGAAGACGGACTCTCGCTGGGAACAGGAACGGTCGAGGAGGTGGGAACGTTTCTGCAGGAACTATTTCGGGCAAACCGACTCCCCCGGAAGGTCTTTACAGATGGGAGTGAAGGGGAAGCTACTAGCCATGGGTGATAGGACGGACCCCAAGAACCCATACCAGTGGGCTTCCGTTTGCCTGAACCTCCCAGGCTCCACTACCTACGATTCCACCAAGCCCTGGGTCTATAAGATCAGGAAAGACGGAAAGCTGGCCAGCGACTCCTCCGTTTATGTCGACGATGGTCGACACATGGGCCACAGCCTCCAAGCCTGCTGGCAGACCACCCAACGTTTTTGCTCGTATATCGGGTGGTTGGGGATGCAGGACGCAGCCAGGAAACGAACGAAGCCCACAACCCGGCCAGGACCTACGGCCGGAAGCGTCGTCCACACTGAAGGGGGAGTCAGAGTCACGGTCTCAGACGAAAAATGGGCAAAGACCCAAGCCCTCCTCAAGGAACTTGATTCCCTCTTGCGCCTCAACCCGACCCTCCCCAAACTCCGTCTGGAACAAATCCGGGGGTTTCTCATTTATGTCACTCGTACTTTCAGTTGGGCCGACCCTTACCTCAAAGGTCTGCATTTGACAATAGATGGGTGGAGGCCAGGGAGAGATGAGGAGGGATATAAGGTCCCCAAGCCCACCCCGTCCCCCGGCAAGTACATTTACTGGGAATGGGACCTTCGACGGTGGGAACAGGAGCAAGGCCCCGACCAAGCTCCCCGGGATACCCTTGTCGCCCCAGACTCCGTCACCCCAGCCCCCCGCCTTCGTTTTGATGTTGACTCGCTGCTTACCCTGTTCGGTGGCCCCACCCCTGCTGTCGTCCAGGTGCGAGCCACTCAGACTATAGCCCTTTTCCTCATGGGAGACGCTAGCGGGGCTGGATTCGGATCGGCGCTCTGGGACGATGTTTGGATAGAGTATCAAGCGGGAGACCACGTCCCCTTTCTGGCAGCAGAGTCATCGAATTTTAGAGAGGCGGACAACCTGGTCTCCCGCCTGGAAGAACTTGGGCGCGAAGGCCTGCTCGAACGTCGTGAAGTCTTCGTCATCACCGACAACCAGCCTTTTGAGGGCACCTTCTACAAGGGACACTCGTCCTCCCAGAAGCTGAACCACATCATCCTCCGGCTCAGGGTCCTCCAGCGTTCGTCCGCGTGCGTCCTACACGTGATCCACGTAGCCGGCACCCGCATGAAGGAATCAGGAATTGACGGCCTGTCCAGAGGGGACCTAATGGAAGGCATGATGGCCCCGGGCGCCCATCCCCTAACCTTCGTTCCTTTCCACCTTGGAGCAAACGACCGGTCCGAGGGGAAGGTCCAGGAGTGGGTAGCCTCGTGGTGGCAAGATCCGGATGGACAGCCCTGGGCAAACGCCCCCTTGAAGTTATTGAAGCCTGACGACTGGTTCGAACTCGGATCGACCTCTTCCCCTCGCCTCTGGTGCCCACCCCCGGCGGCAATGACTGCCGTGCTTGAAGTGTTTGCGGAGGACAGAATTGCCCATCCCTTCATCCCCCATGTTTTCTTAGTGCCCAGGCTTCTGACCCACTTGTGGAGGAAATCCCTCAGCAAGGATGCTGACCTCTTAGTCACACTTAACACTAATCACCCCTTTTGGCTTCCCTCTCAACACGAACCCCTCGTCCTTTGTGTGATCCTACCCTGCAGCCCCGTCCCAAACTACTACGGACCTTGGGTGGCGCAGAGAGCTCCTAGGTTCGTCACCCTCCAGTCGTACCTACAGCGAGGCCTACGATTATGGTCCAGGAATCGACCCCAAGAACTGCCTGACCTGGAAGGGCACATGCAGGGTGTGTGGGAGGATCAAGAAAAGTGGCTGCGGGCTGTTTTGTTCAAATTTTTATCTTTGGCGCGAGACTTTCCCCCCGTGCGAGAATGTGTGGTGCGGGGCTTGTTTCAGACAGTCCCCGGCGGATCCCTTCCCCATTCTCGAAAGCGAGGGCGAAGACGCTGAAGAGATGCCCATGGAATCCCCTCAGTGTCCAGAGTATAGGACCGGAAGGGACGGGGACCACCTCATGGGGGTTCCCTTCGAATGCGACCTGTGTCACTTCCGCAATGTGACCCTCCGAGACCCCGACTGGGAGTCCTCCAAGGATGCCTTCCAGTTGGTATGCATCCGACGAGTCATCCTGGACGTCCTGTGGGCCCGACGACCCTCCACCGTCGCCCTGAACCGACGTCGTATGCTACTGGATTATCGTGATGCCAGCTCCACCTTCGATCATGGTGTGTTCATGCCTCCCATGGGATGTCCCCAAGTCAGGGACCGAGTAGGTATGGGAATCGCTCTTGTCACCGTGCTCTCATCCCTCCGACCCGGCCTCTACGCAAGGCACTTGCAATACCAAGCTATGAGAAAAACTCCGACATGGTACTCCAACGTCCACAACGCCGGCAGAGCCTACTCCGTCTCCACTCTGTACGCCAAGGATGAGAAGAAATTACACGCGACCACTTGTCCCACAGCTGGCGAATGGTTCGTTAGGTTCAAACAGGGCGCAAGACTCCGCATGGGAGAGGTAAGAAGGCAGAACGAGGCCCTTTCCTCGGCAATGATCCATGCCATCCTTCGGTGAGTAGACCAGGAATGGGCCTGCGCCCCTTCTGACCCCACTAGGGCTCATTTAGAAGAGTTTGCTGCATACCTCCTCATTGCGTTTGGCCTTGCCCTTCGAGGAGAGGAAATAGCGTTAGTCTCCCTCAAGGGAATGTTGTACACTTGGCTAGAGTCGGTCTCTGCCACGCCCACCCCCTACATAATGGTTACTCTACATGGTCGTTTCAAGGGAGAGACTGGACTGAGGTGGCACTGTCTACCTTTAGCCACGGAAACCGCGAGCGGCCTCCCTAACAAGCTCTGGATTGGTAGGCTGCTAAGGAGATGCCTCCTGATCGAACACAGGAACACCGGCTGGTTGTTCTCCAATCCCGACGGCACCCGCAAATCTTTTGGAGACTTCGACCCCACCCTTTTGGACTTTCTTGGCCGCGCAAGGGAGGAAGACCCTAAGATTATGAGCAACCTGGCGGAACTCGGGGACTTCAGCTTCAGGAGATCGCTTAGGAGTGGAGCTACCACTGAAGCCACCAACAAGGGAGTGCCGGGCCCTGTCATCGAACTAGTCGGCAGATGGAGAAAGAAGGAGGCTGCACGGGGATCTGAACCGGGGCTCCCCATGAGGCAAGTATACACCCGAGTAAGGGACTCCATCGAGGGCTTACTTTCTTTCAGCAGCTCCTTGTGAATATTGTGGGCGGGGTTGCTGTCGTTTACGTTTACTTTCTCGGTCACTGTGCCCTTCCGGATTGCCTTAGACTAGACCCGATAATATGGATCTGGGTCCTGAGTATTTGAGCCGAGACTCATACTTTTGCCCCGGAGACCAGACCTGAGGGCTGTCTCCCCAGCATCGGAGGTTCCACGCTCCCCCGCTTCTTTGACCTTTTGAAACCTACCTCGAAGGGATAAGAGAAAAGGGGAGGCTACAAGAATCAGGGTAACGGAAGCATGAGAAAAGAGGGCAACCTTTCCCCTGCCGTTTTTCCTTAACTATATTATAAGATTTCCTTAAACACGTGGAACATGTTGCGAGACATCGATGTGTCGATAGTAGCGTAAAAGGAAATAGGACACCACCCTGTTTGGGTGTCTCTAGAGAGGTAAAATACCTGTAAAACTGTAAAATACCACCATAGCTCCAGGCGTCTCAACAAATCAATGATGACTGATTTTCAGCTGATTTTCATGAGAATTGCGATTCTACTGTTTGACAGCGAATCTGCCCGGCCCCAGTATCCGCCAACTGTCCTAACATTCCACTGTTTTCTTTGATCCCTAACAACTAAGCACGCCACGCCGGCGCCAGGCCGCAAGGAAGAGCCGCCCGACGATGTTTCGACGCTACGGCGCCAACGACAACGACGACGGCAACGACGGCGGCGATTCTCGATTGGACGTGGCCGAATGCGATCACTATGACTACAGCAACGCTTCGACTCCCCTCAATCGATCGACCAAGCGCAAAGGCGGCTCGTCGTCGGTAGGCGGCCCCTCGAAATGGTTGGTGCTGCCGCTCGTGTTGCTGACGGCCGCCTCGCTGCTGTATGGCTACCGTCTTCAGAATCAGCTGTCCTCTCTGTCGAACGATGTCCGCACGCTGCAGCGCAACGCGTCGCTGTTGCAGTCCTCGCTGGCAGACCAAGCCACGCTGCTGGCCGACGTCAACGCGACACTCGCCAGCCACTCCAAGGTCATCGCGCGTTTTCAAAACTCCATCAGCAACGCCGACGTGTTGCAGAAGCTGCACACGCTCGAAACGCAGTGGAACGACACGCAAGCCAGGGTGGAGGCCGACATGGTCAACACCAAAACGGAAATACGGCAGGTGCTGGAGTCCACCAAGAGCAGCATCGACGAGTCCGTCACGGCCGCTCAGAACGAAATCCACGGACAGGTGGCCTTGGTGCAGGCCAATCTAGCCACGTACATACGCACCACGCAGGATCAGTTCTCCACGGAAAACTCATTCATGGTCTACCAACTGGCGGGGACATTCACGCTGCTGGGGTGCCTCATCAGCATGTGGCACATGACCAGTCATTTAAGGTCCTTCCACCAACCCTTTGTGCAGAGGAAAATACTGGCTATTCTTTGGATGTGTCCCATTTACTCCGTCACCAGTTGGATGAGCCTCGTAGTGCCATCCATAGAGGGATATCTCGCCATTCTCAAGGATCTCTACGAGGCCTATGTCATTTATCAATTCCTCAGTTTTCTCATTGCAGTGCTGGGAAAGGGGAACCGGGATGCCGTGGTGGATTTGTTGGCCACGCACGCCTCGCATTTGAGTCCTCCCGTTCGATGTTTTGGATGGTGCAGAAAGGAATTGCAATATACCATGACGGGGGAGGAGGCGACCACAGACAAAAACAGACAGTTGGCAGATGATGTGCTGTTGCAATGTCAGCTGTTTGCCATGCAGTTCGTTTTCTTGAGGCCGCTCTTGACGGCCACTTTGTTTGCTTTGAAAAAGATTGATTATCATGGACCAATGTTTGGACCAGGGAGTCCCTTTGATCATCACGATCAGGATCCATTGGTGGACGGTGAGGCAGAAATGGCCGTGGGGGGAGGGTTGATGGATTATCGATCCCCTCAGTTCTACTTGGTTATTTTGGAGAATGTTTCGGTCTTTATGGCATTTAGTGGTTTGTTGAAATTTTATCATGCCGTTCAAGAGGATTTGTCGTGGTGAGAAATCATTGAATTATGCTGTTGATTATCACTTCACTTGTGTTTTGCATGACACGACGTTATATTGATCACAACGGTTTGCACCCATTGACGAATAGGTGCCGCCCATTTCCCAAGTTTTTGTGTATCAAAGGTGAGGGCATCACACGTGTTCTCAATCCCGATTTGCCATTTCGATGGCGATTTCTATTGAGTACATTCACACACGATGAACATGAAATTTTAGGAGTCGTCTTCATGACCTTTTGGCAAGGCGTTATTATTTCCCTCCTAGCCGATACCACAGATCTTCTCAGCAGCAGCGAGGGCAACGAAGATCAACAAGAAATAATGGCCAAGCAAACCCAAAACTTTTTGATTTGTCTCGAGATGCTCGGGTTCTCTATAGCTCATTTCTATTGTTTTCCCGTCGAGGAGTGGGAAGAGGGGTATCGACCAGTTCAAGATAAGAGTAAGTTTGGAGACAATCTGGCGTTGGGTGACTTTCTTCATGATTTGAAGTTGATTTTGAGGTGAGTTCAATCGCGTCCTATTGACCGCTTCATTCAGTGCATCATTTAGCCGATCGGATTATTAAGTTTTTACTGGGTTGCTGGACTTGATCACATTGCAGGCATAACAAAACTAAGAGGAAGAGAAAAGACAAATTTAGTTCGGAGGATTCGATATCGACAGTGCTAGAAGAAGACGAAGAGCTTGGCGATAGCGAGTCATTAGACAATGGCTTGGACTCTCTGTTGGAGGATGTTGAGGGTTTACTTGAAAGTCGCGAGAGAGACGAACGAGTCACATCAAGTAGACATCAACATAGTCCGGGGTCTTCTTCTGTTGCAGCGGGGAGCCTCCCCCCAAGTGGGAGTGGAATTTTCAGGTCATTGAAGGAGATGAATGCACCTAAAGAACTATGCGATGCCACCGCATTGCTATTACAAAGTTCGCTTTTGGACGAGACCACAGCTAGGTTATTAACAAGAGATATTATGGATCTATCAGCATATGATGAACACATATGCTCTAATGATAACAATCATGACTCGGAGGCTAATATTTTAGATCAATCAACTAAAGAAACGCCTAGTGACAACACACATGAAGAGAGCGTCGAGTGGAATACACAGCTAGATGATAGTCATGGCGAGGCATCCTCAGGACACGGAGATGGAGCACCAAATGAGACCTCGGCGTTGCTATCGACGTCCATCCAGAACGAGGAAATGTTGAAACCGAGCATTTTTACTATGCATTCACTACCTCCAATGGAATGATAGAATGGTGAAGCAAAATAGAATCCCGAAGAGTTTTCTTTCTGATTAAGTTCATCCGATGAAGTTTTTGAATGTATGAAGCCGGAAATCAGACGATGGTAAAAAATGAGTCCCCAATAACATGCTTTGTTATTACAGGAGTATTACTGATGGTCACTGACATAATTTTAAAATACGCGTAGAAAGAACCTTCTCAAACCACACACTGGACCTCGTCTCACTCCAAGAACTTGACAGACTTTATTCTGGTGCCTGAGAACGACAATGAGACTTGGGTATAGAGAAATGGTGATACAAAAGTATATCTATTTTATCATCACACAAATTCAAATACGAAATGTCGCACGAGATTCCAAATTTATTTTTATTTCCCTATTAATCTCAAGCATATGTCCTTCAACAACAGTCATGAAAATTTGCTTGAATCACAGTCCTAAATCAAAATGCTCTACCAAAACTGGCTATCGTACAAATTATTGGCAATTGTACAATTTATTGGCCATTGTATTTATTATCAACAAACTCTCAAAAAATATAATTAGTTCAAGGATTCCAGCAATCTTGCTGCCTTTCAATGTTAATGATTTCGTTTCAATGATGTCGCACCACTGTCTTATGCATTTCCTGCTGATAGAAAATGGACAATCTCCTCCTTCATATTGAAGCAGGCCATCCCGTTGCATCTCTAGTCACTTTTTGGATAATCAACATGATGTCAACCTTTGGTATCACTACCGGAGGGTGACATTGATCTCTACAACAACAATAGGGAATATCTCCTTCAAAAATCACGGCAGTACTTTCCCAGAAGATCTCAGAACCATGAGACTGCTATCCGTTGCCCATACTACAAGAACACATGTTGTAAGATGGAACTTGTTGTTGACGGCTCCCATCAAAATAGCTGTAAGTGGTTGATTATTGTGTTGTATTTTCAGGTAAGAAGTCTCATATGCATATTGTTTGTACTTATGCACTCATCTTTAAGGCTACACAAAGAAGAAGAAGAGGAACTTTACAAAGAAAAAGAACATGCCCGGTGGAATTCCGTGTTACTCCGGAATATTTGCTAATTTTGACAGTAGCGTGATTACTGTGGTAGCAAGATTACTGTGAAAGACTTACTTAAGTACTTTGTACAATACTTAAGGACTGTGATGCTGTGACGTCACAAAATAAGGCTCATTTTGACAGAATTTACCGTAAAATTTCTGGAACATACAGTAATTACTGCAGGAATTCCGATTTGTTACTGGTTACTGTGTTTTGAGACATTGACCAAAATTGGAATTTACAACCTAGGTAGCTGCTGCACAAGTGCTTTCATTTTCTGCAAGAGTGAGGGTTACCAGAGGAGGAAGGCCTGATCCTCCTCATCTACCTAAATATGGGCTTGCTACAGCAATGAGAGAGATGGCCCACAGCTCTTTCCAATCCTTCTGCTTCAATGTGAAATGTCAAGTTCCGCAATCATCTTTACAACTTTTTTCACACAAGTTTCATCCGATGAAGGACACACGCGTCTCACAATTAGTTGTGAGCTCTCACAACTTCTTGTGAGGTCAGCCTTGGTCTCACAATTTTTTTGAGACTCTCGATACGCATTCAGGCACGCAATTATGACTCATATATCAGGTTCCCATGCACGTATGGTTGAAAAGAGTTTCAAAAATATTGTTTAATATTGTTTTCGAGAATGTCTCAAAATAATATTTAATTCCTATGTAAGGCATGAGGGTCATTGATACTTTTACGTATTCCCTTGTTTTTAAGTAATACATTTTTATACATCGCCGTCGTGCCCACGAAACAGTTGTGATTGTGTCACGTCGAGCACAAAGACAAATTATCACACAACTTCTTGTGAGAGCAAAAACAATGTTTGTGATGTCGAGCGCTAATACATGACCTAAGGATCTTGTTTACTCTAATAAAATCTTGTATAGCTAGTACATAGGGCACAGAAAAGAGCATACTTCGGGCACTAAGCTACCGTATATCAAGGTTTATAAGTCCCCATGTCATGTATGCCCCCCCTGGATTCTTGACATTTGTGTTTTTGCCTCATTGAAAAACCCCGGACATTCTAAACCCTACATCATTAGATTCACCTTATAAACAGCAATCTGCCCTTGTGTGTTGCTCAACGGAACTCAACATTGTTGCTGAGAATTCTCAGATGTCACCAGCACACAACAAAACAAGTGAATTGACACGGCAGCAAGCTCAATGCATTACCAAAATATTAGCTTGAAGTAAATAACTTCCACTGTGTTAATTTCACAACTTTAGATGTATTATAAGACCCCTAAATGTATCTCTCGACTTTTGGAGGATCTTTTAAACCATGATACATGGCAGATTTAAAAAACTGCATCAAAATACTAGGTAAATCTACTGGGGCTAAATCACTGCAAACAAAAAACACCGGTAACGTTCCGGTACACTCTCAAAATGTCAGAGTGTACAGGGAGGTTTCCGGAATTTCAAGAGAGTATGGGTGGGTTACCGGTTTTTTCCTATTCTTTAAGCCACAGATACATTTATCACGCTAAGCTTTGAAGCAAATTTTTTTTGGAGTGTTTGTGTGTTTGATGACTCACATTTTTCGAATCACGAGTAACAAATAGTAAGATCACCTGTTGGGTCTAGTTTTGGTGTTGATTCTAGGCTTGATCTTTGATTTTATTTAGTGAAGTCATGTTGGTCCTGTTTCTATTTTCGAATTGGTTTGTTTTATATATGTTCTGTCATTTTTAAACACCCTCGATGTAGATTGAATATGAATTTTGAGACTTCCTGTCCCACAAGTATGCCATTTACTGACTATCAGAGGTGACTGCGCCAAAGTTGAGAAAACAAGAATAACACATAGGGCTGAAATTTGGTAACATGTGTCTACATGATTGGTATTTATTCCTTTGTATCACTGTACCTCACTCTTGCTCGACATGATTGCCTACAGCATACAGTATGATACAATACCATAACATACTGTGCTTGAACCGGAAGCAACTGTAGGGGGGTATCCTCTCAATGCTCTTACATCACCTCTATTTTTTCAATTACCAAGATACCCCACAAGCCCATCATGGGAATGGCCAAAACTCAGTCCACAGACTGAGTTTGGGATCCCGCCTAGGACCGCCGTGTTGCCAACAACAATTGGCAGCGGCGGCTCAATTTTTAAGGTGAGTTCTAATGAACTCATCTTTTTTCCATTATTCAACTGAGTGCACATCTATTTTTTTTCCAATTAAATATTTACAGGTGTACCACGGGAATGGCCAAAACTCAGCCCAAAGACTGAGTTAGCCCTCCCACCTGGCAAAGCTGTGTAGCGAAGAACAATTGGCAGTGGCATGTCAATTTTTATAGGTGAGTTATGATGAACTTGCCCTTGTTTCATTATTATACTCACCACACGTCAATTTTTTCCAATTAAATATTTACAGGCCTACTGGCGAAATGGCAAAAACTCAGCCCACAGACTGAGTTAGTCTACCCACCTGGCCCGCCGTCATCTAGCCAACCACAATTGACAGCGGTATGATGCACTCAATCATTTCTACCAAGTTTTACCCACCACACATCGCTTCTTTTCAATTATATATTTATAGGTGTACCATGGGAATGCCTGAAACTCAGGCCACAAACTGAGTTAGCCCTCCCGCCTGGCACCCTGAGTAGCCAAGAACAATCGGCAGCAGCGGCTATAATTGTTATGATGAACTCACCCATTTTTCACTGTATTTTATACAGCTCATGTCAGTTTGTTTTCAATTCATTTATTACAGACCTACCGGCAAAATGGCTGAAACTTAGCCCACAGGCTGACTTTGGTGTCCCGCCTTATGGCCGTTTAGCCAACAACAATTGGCAGCGGCGGATATACTTTCAGGGTGAGTCATTATGAACTCAATATTTTTTACACTTGTTTCGACTACATCTAATTTTCAATTTATTAATTATCAGGACAGCCACGGGAACGGCCGAAACTCAGCCAGACTGAGTTTGGCATCCTGCTTGGCACCGTGTAGCCAACAACAATTGGCAGCGGCATGCAAATTTTTAAGGTGAATTATGATGAAATCAAACTATTTTACAATTGCTTTGATTTCAGCTTAGTTTCAATTAAATAATTAATTTTCTTCTACCTTGGTAGCATTATCACTATAATGAATCATTATCGCGAGAATTTACTTATTCCTATGTAGTTTTGCCATAATTCTACGCCAAGAAAGTGAAACTGCTTATGTCAGCTATTTTTTTGCGCGCGCCTCTAGCAAGAAAAATGGTTTTCGGTAAGAAGATAGTCGAAAAATAACTGACATATTGCTCTACGTACAAAATATACCAGATTCTACGAGGAATTATGATGAATCATTATGTCGGAGAAGGTGTGTAAGAGATCCAACGTGACAACCCCTTCCTAATGGATTGAGGTTACATGAAATGGGCATAAGCTCCATCGAGAGGTCCCGAAGGAATTTGCAGTGACGCACGTGAGCTACATGCATTATGTGCCTTCACAACAAGCGGTCAAAGATGGGCAATATAACTGACATTTTAGTTATTCATTATAATCAAGATTTTTTTAAAAATCTTAGTTTGTCACTGAGCAGGTTTCATCTTCTTCTTCTTAAGACTTTTTTTTCACTATTGGATTTTATAGGTGAATGTGTATATACACTGTTGCCAATACCTGTAAAAACCTGCGTGTTATGTTCGACATGCATCGGTATTCCAATTCTGTTGCTTTGTGATTACCTTTAAAAAAATATCTAAAATTAATTTACAGCATGGCCAAAAATTCGGCAAAAATTTCTATGTGATATCACCAAAAAATGGTTTCAATGTAAACGGCGGATAAAAATCAAAATATGAATCTAAATTCAACCTACCGCGTTTGTGTGAGGCACAGCACTAAAAAAGTCGTGCCCGTGTGCGAGGCGCGAGTGAAGCGAGCGCGGCGCGCACACTATCTAGCGGCCCCTGTTGTATCTTCTTTTTAACGAAACAAGGCGAATTCCTTTTTGCAGGGTCCCGCAGCTGCTAAAAAATCTTGCAGCGGCTGCTTGTAATTTTTGACTTACACTTCTGGTATTCCACCAGTAATTTTTTTAGCTACTAAGTAAGCCAGTTATAGCTACTACTTAGATTGATATGGTACCTAAAACACATTTCGCAAATCACATTTACACATTTTTTACACATTTATTTGTGTTTTGGCGGGAAATTTTTGTGTAAATTTACACAAATTATGTAAATTACACAAATGGCGTTGAGGGAAAATCAAGTGTTGTGTGAAAATAGCACATTTTTTTACTAGACACTAAAATTACTGTGATAGCGCTTACACAGTTTTAGAGGTACTATACTTAATTTCTCTACAAACATTCAAGTTCTTGACAAATAATCATACCACTACAATAATATTGTACCCACGGAATAAAATCATCAACATCCACCAACTGTGACACACGTGGTGAGACAGCTTTCACCTTGTTCACTATGTTGTACTTAGCAGTGGTGCTTTGCTTGGCAGCACCAATTTTAGTCACATGGTGTTGTCAGTTGTGTTGGTGTGACTGAATTGGTGCGTCAGCGAAAGAATCCGTTATTGTCACATCATGTGGTTATTTTCACATTTTGAAAATAACGTTTACTGTAGAAAATAACGTAGTCGTGAGAATATAACGTAATATTTTATGTTATTTTCTCACGACTACGTTATTTTCTCACGACCACGTTATTTTCACAGCACCATAGTAAATAAGATGGTAAAATATTGTTATTTTCTCACGACTACGTTATTTTCTCACGACTACGTTATTTTCAAATTGTGAAAATGGCGCGAGCTTGTATGAAAATAGCGAGCTTGTGAAAATAACAGCCTAGATGACGTTATTTTCACAAGCTAGCGTTATTTTCACAAGAAAGAGTCATTCACGAAGGTAACACGTGTTTCCAACAAGACTCCGTCGCTCGCTCATGATCTCAGTCGCACCTTCTCAGCGTCTCAAAAACTTATCCATTTTGGTCACGACCTCGAACACAGCATGGGATCATAATACAAAATATTGTATATTATGTCTTTCGTGCTTGTCCCTCCCTGATTCAACTTTCAATTGAACATGGAGATCCACTATTTCCTTTGAATCACATCCCTATGTATAGTTTTCTATGTGATTTTTGGACTCGAGTAATTGTGACTCAAACAGTACTATGTGAAAATTATGTTAGGAATAACAGTTTTCCCCCAACCCCAATCTTGGTCGACGAGAGGCCCTCGTCGACCATTGACACAAATAGCAAATCACATTTACACAAAAAAAAATTACAATGATCCATCCCCCTCTACTCTACAACATGTTCTATCTCTATTATGTATCCTTACGTAGGGGTACACTGAGGCAATAAAAAAATAGGAAAATGGGACTCGTGACCGGGAATCGAAATGTGATTTGCGAGAAATATGATTTACGATATGTTTTAGGTAAGATTAATCGTTGCATACACAAATTTATTTGCAAATGTGATATGTGTAAATGCGATTTGCGAAATGTGTTTTAGGTATGGTATGCTCCAGTATCATACTGATTTTTTGCACCAATGAGAGGCAAACTAAAAGGCAATAAACAGGAGAGAGTTGCAAGAACAACAACAACAACAACTTAGCAAATTAGGTATGTGTTACGCTACCTAGACATATTTAACCCTACCGGAGTCTTTAGGCTCCCAATGTGGTGCATTGAGAGGGGCGGTCGTGACCGCCTGAGAGTTATACTCTCCTTCCAGGTTCCTTCCTGGGCAGATAAAGCGGTGCTTTATGTTTGTGTACCATGAGACAGATAATATCTTTCTCTAGCGGACCTGATGGCTAATAGCCAATAACTTTCCTTTTCTCCTGTCGATGTGTCCATTTCTGATAGATTCACCTCAAGCATCCATTTGTCCTGCTCTGCTAGTCCTTCGCCTCCCAGCTCTATTTGAGTTTCTATGTCCTGCAGTAGCTGCTCTTTTCCTTTGGTCACTATCATGCCTGCCACGCTGTCGTGTATCATGATGTTTCGATAGATCCATACCCCGTGGGTGGCTTCCAAGAGTTTTTTCACTAGTTGCTGTGCCCACACTTCTACCGTGAGAGCGGCAGAGTCATTGAGTACTGCACATTGATCTAATAAGAGGAGCTCTGCTGAAATCATCCCTTCCATCATTCTCGACCACCCAATCTTCTCTTGGGAGGAGATGAATGGCTCATATTGCATTCTAGAGTGGTGGAGTCTGTGAGACACATGCCCTTTGGTAGTCAGAAATTCCATAATTAGCTCTGTCAAAGTCTCATTGGTGCCTAAGGAGGTTAACCAGTTCGCTACGATTTGCAGCTGCTGGGCGACACACTGCACTCGTCCTACTTCTTGGCAAAGCAGTAAATGTGCCGTCGTTTCCTTGCAAGTCATACAGTTCGGGCATTTGTTACCTAGATGAGTGAAAGCTTTTTGTTTGGCCAGATTCCCTAAGACAGCAGCGACACCAAATACTTGTTTGCTAGCGAAAAGTTGGAACATTTTTGGGAGATCATTTAAAGTTCGGTAGACTGTTTCCCATGCTACCTCGTCGAAGTGGTGTGCTGGGAGTATTCCCATGGAGTTGAAGAGGGATTTTGCCTCTGCCTTATGAGCAATGAACCGCAGTACTGATTCTGTGTCTGATGTCAATTTGTGATTGTTCACTACTATTGATAAGGATTCGGAAGGTAGTTGCGGGTATGGGGTGTTTTCGGTGCCGCTTTCGAAGATCTCTCGTTTCGCAGCTGCGTCGCAGGCGCAGTTCAATTGGGACGGGCGAGATAGCTCTTTCCAATCTGTCCTCTCATCCTGATGCGCTTTAACATGGAAAAATCTGCGTTGGAACGGGATTTGCTGGCCGTGGGAAGAAATGATTTTTAGAATGTCTGCGTGTTTCCACTTTGGGGGAACCCTTGATGGCGGAAGGTTGGACAGGGTTTGTAGCCCCCATGCAGTCAGAGTATATTTCAACTTTCCCGGAGAGGGTTGGGCACATTTCGCTTAGGCTGTGTAGGATCAAATGCATCGCCATTAGTCCCAGAAGTTCGCCTCGGAATGCGTTTGCAGAGAGGGAGCGGTCTGCAAATGATAGGGATAGCTGCCCTCCGCTTCTCGAGCACTCGAGCATGATGGCCGCAGAGCAGATGTGTGGGTGGCATTCACGTAGGTAGGACCCGTCCGAGACGCAGACCAGAGTCTCTGCCCGTACTGCCTCATATAACCATGAGCCATCCCCCGTGAACTTCATGTTTTTCCAAATTCTTGGGTATTGCCACGAGTTCAATACATCGCAGAAGTGTTGAAATGCTGTATCCTGAGGAGTGCACTTGATGTGGGATCGGAGTGCAATTGGAGCAGATATGTGCGCTTGAGATGTCCTCTGTTGACGGTCCCTGCAGTGTATAAGTTGAGTGTAGGGCTCGCCTCACTGCGTTTTGCTTGGTGTACTGTAGGACCTCATGTGGTGTCGTATAATAGAGTATATCCCTACGAGGATCATACCTCCACTGCCATATCACATGCGTATGGTGGATAAGCAATAAACAGAAGAGAGTTGCAAGAACAAGCGTCGTTAAATCGTAGGAAGCATCGACAGCATGGCGGCACGCAATCGTAAATCCCATTCCAAGACGAGCTCCAACAGCAAAAAAACTCACCGCCAATCGCCGTCAACGTCGTCGCCATCCTCCTCTCGACCCAGCCCTTCCAGCAAAGTGGGTCACAATCGAAATCACCACCACAAGCATGTAGACGATGCCTCGTCGGGACGGCACGCTCAGGTGCAATCATCGCAGTCAATGCCCATAACGCACAAGCCACAAGCCACCATAGACGTTATCGACAACAACGTCAACATGACGTCAGTCTCGCAGTCCTCTTCCTCTCTACCACAGTGCCAACCCAGACTGCCCACCGACTACTCGTGGGATACTCAAAACATGACTTCCTTCCTGACACTTCGCTCCAAGATGCTCTCCGCATTGTTTGACACGCGCAATGTTCGTCGCCTCAGCAGCCGCAATAATAACAATGGCAGTCATAACGACTATGTACGATCGCAGTCAGTGTCGGGGGTGAAAGCAACTGCGGCGGCGTCTCCCCAAAACAAGGTGGAATATACGCGAGCACAGAGTGTCGGGTTTTTGTTAAATCAGTCTCAGCATGCTCTCGATTCGTCAGGGGGAGAATATGGCGTTTCCAATCAAATAAGTGATCTTCTTCCCAAACAGGAGGGCTATTTCGCGAAAACTGTGTGGCTATTATTCGATACTCCACTGCCACTTGTTGGGAAGGGTAGCAGCAACAACAAGAACAACAACAACAATATCGACGATGCACCTGACATGATACAACTACGCCAGCCTCAGAAGAACGAAACATCCTACCTAATTCCTAGGAAATACCTCCGAGATTGGATCCATTGGGCCAGGAATTCCGTCGTCAATAACAGCATTCAGCGTTGGTTGTTCCAGCTTAATGATGGGAGAAACAGTCAACGTGGATTGGGGGGACAACACACTCCTGAAGACTCTAACAAATTTCTTCTCGATGATGACGCTCTGCGGACATTGGCAGCTCTCTCCATCATGGCAGATCAATATCAACTATGGGATGAAAGAGAGGAGGGCAAGAATTGGACACAGTGGTTTCATACTATGGAAACATCGTGGAAGGGCTGGGTAGAGAAACATGGCAGGAAACAACATCCATCGATGGTTTTGCAAACGCATGACGAAAAGAAGAATGACGAAGAAGGCATTACAGCGGTATCTGATTCTGATGTTTTTCATTTCCTGCCACTCTGCCCTCCTGGACCAGTGGATTGTCGTATTCTGTCCAGTTTTGGTCATCCTTTGCAGTTGCGTAGGAATGTTTCGTTAATGATGAAAGGCGTTGCTGCTACTGCAAATGCTTCAAATGATTTCGAAGAGCATGTTGTTTTGAGTGTAGACGAGGAAACAAAGGATGATTCACTCATCGAGTTCCTCTCTCTTGATGACAATTATGAAGCAAAAGCAAAAATCCATGGACAGGATGAGGATACGAGGCCACGAATAGGTATTTGCCCAGTGTCTTCCTCGTTCTATGAATGGATTCGATCGACTCTTGGGGTCATTTGTGAGGATGATGCTTCCGTATCCTTTCAGCCCGGGAGCAAGAGTGCTACACAAATTGGAAATTGCGGGGGAGACTCTTGCGAACTACCTGCGTTGTTGTATCATGAGCAATCTTCAAATATTTTCTCATTCTCTGGGATTAAGAGCAGCAATGACATCGATATCCCTCATCCCGCTTCTACGACATGCCAATCGTCATACAAGGAGACTGTGTCTAATTCGCATTGCCAAGCACCACTGGCTCGACCCATTGAATTCCCTCGTCGAATTTTGTCCACCACCATCCCCAAAAGTGGAATGAACGATGGCAATAATAGTCACAACCCACTGATGAACGCCAACAAAAAAATGTCGTCCTATTCCAAACTGATGAAAGAAGCCATGACAAGACGTGACGAAGAAGGACAGAACGTAATAGACGAATCAGAATCAAAAAGCTGCACTGTCGAGGTCTATCCGGTCGAATTTCGTTATGTTGTCGTAGATCCAACCCTTCCCAGCTATACTAGTCCTGCGATGAGCAAAACCGATCGTGGGCCCTCTACCTCATTTGCTCAAGGCGTAGCTCTTGTATCCCGCGTCTCACGTATCTCGGATGCACTCAACGACCTAAAACGAGCAGTCGAACTCCACAGATCCAGTGCCTGCGTACGTCTTTGGGGGAAAAGCCCTTGTGCCGGGACTGAAACCATGAGAGGCGCCACGATTCGAGGGGATGGGTATGATCTGATTGATGAAACGTTGCTGGATGCTTCAACTGAAGAAGAGGGGTCGACAGTCGAGGCGTGGTTGCGTTTGGATGAAAAATCTAGGGAACCCTTCGTCGTGGAAATACTGGTCGAGATTCGCAGCAGTCCCACTTCACGATGGGTTAGAGAGCCATTTGAGTTACAGAATCGGTTGCAGGTGTGTTCGCGTTTTATTACGTCACTTCTGGCTTATTGTCTCGTATATTTCACACGTCGATCGCCCGTCCTCTCGCTATAACTGCAGGTGGGTGATTTTGTCGACGCTCAAGACACCGCCCTTAAATGGTATGAAGCTATAGTTCGAGAGCTGACGCCTGAGACTGTCAAGGTGCATTATTTTGGCTGGGGATCCAGGTGGGATGGCGAACTGCCGCGCCGAAAAGGCATGGGTACCAAGGTACGACAACGAACGACAGTATGGCTCCGACAGGTTTTTTATCTCACCTCAATTTATACTCGCAACGTTTCGCAGAATATATCTCCGCCCATGCCGCTTTGGACTAAGACCTCGCGATGGAGGGATCGGATCAATATCGGGGTTGAAGTCGAGGTTCGACAGACTGCGTCCCTTCTTCACCGACCAAAATGGTATAGGGCAACTGTTATTGCGATTGGCAGAGAATCCGATAGTCCAAGAGAGCTACTGGGAGGTGCTGAACTTGAGATGATTGAAGACGAGAGCGGAAAGCAGTTTCCATTAAAGCTGCTGCAAAGAAAGAGGCAGGTAATGGTTAGAGTGCCGCAAGAGAGGAATAATTGCCCAACACCAGCGCCAGTGGAACTGAAGAAAGACAATGGCATCCCCATCGTACACCCGCCGTACATCAGGTGAGTCGCAGCTTGGTCTCTGAATGACGTGCCATGACCTCGTTTTCAAGTCGTAACACCTTCTTCACAATTCTGAAAGATGGGTTGATCTCTACGGTGAAGAAATCTGTGAGGCTAACACCCACATCAGCTCCCAGAAGCAAACAGATGCTCCTGCAACAGTAACTTACGCCATGGATTCCCAAAGAAAGCAACCTGTTGAGGTTATGAAGTCGTTCAACAACTTGCACGGTGCTGGATTTGTTCGGGAATCTCTACGGGGAATGCCTCCGGCTCCAGGCTCAGTGGGCTTGCACAATTTAGGAAACTCTTGTTACATGAATTCAATTCTTCAATGTATCAACCACATCAATCCAATAACTCAGTACTTTCTCAAAGGCGATTACATAAAGGACGTTAACAAAAACAATCCTCTTGGAAGTGGTGGAAGAGTGGGTAGGTTTAGGTGCTGCTGTTTTAAACGTAATTTATTGCTTGCGCCCGTTTTTCGCGCTCAACTTCGATTGCAGCCACTGCATATGCATCATTTTTGAATGAGATTTGGACAGGGGAGTATTCGATCCTAGCTCCACGTTTACTTAAACAAATAGTGGGCTTATTCGCTCCCCAATTCAACAATAACTACCAGCACGACAGTCAAGAATTCTGCCAATATCTAATGGATGGTCTGCACGAGGACTTAAACCGCGTGAAAGAAAAGCCGTACGTTGAACACGTTGAAGCCTTTGGCATGAAGGACGATGAAGCAGCATTAGAGTCTTGGAAAAAGCATCTTCAAAGACACGATAGTATCTTTGTTGATTATACGCAAGGGATGCACAGGAGCCATCTCACTTGTCCCAGCTGCGGAAAGGAGAGTGTCAAGTATGACGTTTTTTCTTCCATATCATTACCGTTAGTTCCATCAAAAGACAGACCCTATATTCCATTGAAGGATTGTATTGACCAATTTGCAGCGGGCGAGCAACTTGATGAACACAATGCATGGTATTGTTCTAGGTGCAAGAAGCATGTTTGTGCATTAAAGCTGATTACATTGTGGAACACTCCAGGTGAGAGTCTATGTGCAACAGACCCCACGAATTGTAGTCATCAGGTCGTCATAATGTTTGTCTGATCCATTTTTGTCTTCACTTCCACGATTCGGTAGATATTTTAGTGCTTCATTTGAAGAGGTTTACGTTTGAGAAATGTCCAACGCACGACGGACGCCTCCTCAAAAGAAAAATAGAAGACAAAGTTGATTTCCCCATAGATAAATTAGACCTCAGCTCCTATGTACTTGGCCCTAAGTACGCGGATGCGCCTCCAATTTATAAGGTGAGATAAACTTTTGTTTCGTTCCATGAGACCACATGAATTGGGCTTATAGCCAAAATCTATGGCTTTCTCTTTCATTTTAGTTGTTTGGAGTTAGTGAGCACACAGGATCAACTGCCAACAGTGGTCACTACACCGCAACTGTACGAAACTCGAAGGACGGGAATTGGTACAGATATAACGACTCTCACGTCGGGAGTACTTCCGGTGATGCTGCAGTGACAGGTGGCGCCTATCTTTTGTTTTACCAGCGAGAGAAGGGTTCCTTGCGATGGGCAGGTATGGAGAGGCAAATGATGGGTGGGAAAGACGAAGACGGTTTTACAGAGGTTCAGAGCAGACGAAAAAGGGGAGGCAAATGAACATGATAACACTTTTAGAAAATACCGTGCTTCCTCTAATAAAACATAGCTGGGCGTTGCAATATCGATGCTATTTTTGTTTTCACTATTCACAGCTGAAACTGCTTCATACGTAATGGCGTTGATGACTCGTCCGCCCCTTAAGACTAAGCTGAAAGGATATGATGTCAAGTACTCAATGAAGAGACCATGTTTTATTTAGTTTCCGCATGGTGGTCTATGGAAACAAGGCGCCAGTCAACTTCCGTATCATCAGTAAATAGTACCCCAACGTTGTCCATGACCTTGGATTGTAGCACTCCGAATACAACAACTGGCTCGAGGCGTGAAGATATCTTCACTGCAGCACTTACACTAGAGTATGGATGGATTGCTTGATTGAGTTTTATGTACATAACATTACTTTCCTTCGTCATAACAGCTAATGAAACACAGTCGACGTTTTGCTTTGGTTCGAGGTGACGTCGGTAAGGGCAAATCTGGGCAAATAACACTAGGTGACGTTTTACTTTGGTTCGGGGGGCCGATTTTAGAAAATCCTGTTTTGTTGTCACTTCAAATATTGCAACCTAGGGAGGAACAAATTCAATTTACTTCGAAGCAGCTGTCTTCTTGGGTAGAAGAACCGCGTGAATGTTGGGAAGAACTCCACCTGATGCGATAGTGACTCCTCCGAGTAGCTTGTTCAATTCCTCGTCATTCTTAACGGCTAGAGTGATGTGGCGGGGCACGATGCGGCTCTTCTTGTTGTCACGAGCAGCGTTACCGGCAAGTTCCAAGATCTCAGCGCAGAGATACTCAAGAACAGCGGCGAGGTAGACTGGAGCGCCGGCTCCCCATTCGGGTGGCGTACTTGCCTTGACGAAGGTAGCGCCCGATACGACCGATCTGGGAATTGAAGCCCGGCCTTGGCAGACGAGCTGGTCGACTTCTTTTCGCCGCGGCCTCCTTTTCCTTTTCCAGACATGGTTAGTAGGTAGTTTTGGTTGGTAGGTTGGGCGAGTTGCAATATTGCACTTTTAGACTTATATCGATTAGATCAGTCAACACAACTTGGTATTCTCTACATACATAGCTAAACCCTCCTATGTCTAAACGCAGGAATTAAAACCTTCACCATTTCCGCTCAGACCGCAAACTCACCGAACATGGTCAAATACACCTTCGTTTCGCTTACACTCTTCGCAGTGTCACTCCACCAGATAGTAGAACAACGATCCCCTCCTCCCGGCCCGCAAACACACCGCATCGGCACAACCGAGATAGCCGAATTCCACCATGGTTGCTCCCATAAATGCCTATCCATCAACAAACCCCTTACCTCCTTACTCAACACTCAGACCCCACCTAGGGATTCCAACGCACCAGAGCACGGACACACCATACCTTTCCGCCCCCCCAGAGTTTGGCTAGCAACCCTCAACTCCGCACCCCACTTCCCCTTGCTCCCTGGACCTCTCCCGCAAAACCCACGGAAAACAAAGGCACCCAGCTGTGGGTCCCACCACTTTCCTACACCAACACTCCTGACACATCATGTGTCACGGAACAAAACATCACCAGATTTCACCTTCACAAAACGGACAATCACCGCTCCACGACACCAAGGCAACTTCTACACCATGCCCACCGCCAAATCCACTACTCCGGCACCCACCACGAGATCCACTAAAACAAACCAGACGACCGCCACTCCACCTCCACTGAAAACCACCATGGCCTCCAAAACCACCCCTCCCGCCCTACAGCCAACGACACAGCCCCAGCCAACGGCAACTCCACCAAACACGAAGGACACCGACGATCTCAACAAAATAATCGATGATATTAACAACCCAAGCCTCCTAAAGGACAAAGAACCCACCGAAGACATGACGAATGCATCTTCCCCATTGAACTCACCGGCAAAAAAGAAACCAAAGACGTCGAACCCCTCAAAGACCCATTCCTCCATCGCCGATGCAATAGCCAGCTCGGGGAAGAATAGAACCAAGAAACGCTCCTCCTCCTCCACCGCAACCCCGGCATCCGCCCTAAAACCAGGCAAGTTCTCAGGCCCGACCTCAAGCACGGAGGAAGCCGCCCCTCCACCAATCCATATTCACAAGCACCAAAATATCCTCGTGGACATCTCAATCGACTTCAACAAAGAGGGACTCGAACAATTCGACGGGGACAATGGAAAAAAGATGGTTTACGCCATACAACAGCTGATAATCAACCTTAAGATTACCGACAAGCTCGCTACCCTGAACCCTGCGGACAACAACACCAACGACCCTCCACTTGGAGGCAGTTCCAACCACCCTGTCCCGACGAATATGACTGCGTTAAGCAATTACGTGAAGGGCCTCAACCCTCGATCCTTCCAAGCCAGTCGCTCCAACCCAGAACATGCATAATAGTCATCCATCTGGAAGTGGACAAGAAGGATGTCGAGAGAGTGGAACACCTGGTCTCTGATGACAAAAAGAACGGAATCTACTCCAAGTGGTGGGGATCTCACGCCCATCCCACGGTAGATGTAGACTGGCAATCCCCTCGAGGGGACGCCCGACGGGCTGCTAAGTTCGCCGTTAAAACCACAAACTACAATGCGAGTATGACGAGCACTGATGTATATTGTTTTTTAAACTTTAATGACTCGATCGATCTCTGCAAACCAGATGGTTTGGTGCTCCGCTCCTATACCGGCAGGGAGTGCCTGACATCCTTCTTCAAATTCCAAGACTCCACGAAACTCATTGCAGAAGTCCACCAACAAGTCCCCCTTGGGTCTGTATCTCTCGTGTACCCTAACATCCCCGAAGGGGAAAAACTTATCACGGTGCTCTCGAAACAAGTGACAGCCTTCGCCATCGGCCACCTCACCGGCCAATCAGTAGACCCGCAATTCCTGAAGGATTTCCTCCGCATCTTTATCGACCCTCAATTAATCCACTAAGCCCCAGCCTGCAAATGGGACTCCGAGACTCAAACCCTCCTCACCCAGGACGAACTTGCCGAGAACACGGCCTTTCTGGAACTCGAAGAGCACAGATGGTGGAAGGACGTGGTCGGACAGTACGAGAGCACAAAAGGCCAAGGCAAACGACCCTTTGCCTTGCAACAAGCCCTCTTCGACCTCGACGGAGCACAATCCATAAAGACGATGCATGAAGCTAATGAGAATACCAGCATGGACCATTCTCAGGAGTCCTCCAAGAGGGCCCGAATCGCACAAGGACACCAGTCAACTAGACGCACCACCACTGATAACTCAGAGAGCAGTGTGGTGTCTGAAGAGGACCGCGGCAGCAAGCGGTTGGGCCACACGCCCCAAAGGGTTAGAGTACGGGTAGAAGACAGTCAGGGTATGGATTGCAGCTCCGAAGGCACAGCCTCGAGCTTGGTCATTGAGATCGAATCCACGGCTAGTGATGCCGACTCTGCTGCAGAACTACCCGGAACAACCGGATTGTCGCCAATCCGCCGGCCTCCTTGATTACGGGACGCCAGGCACAAGAAGCCATAAGTGATCAGTGAAAACTCTCCAGGGGCAGGAGGTCGCATCGCCGCGCAGGCCTTTTTCGTACATTAAACGACACAACCAGGTCCATCCAACTATTAACCAACTCAGGAAAAAAGACAACCATCAACAGACCGGGGCAACTTGGCTTAGTCTCACTCACACGGGTCAGCGATATGCTCCTCCGATGTTTCCAGGCCTTTGCCAACAGACCTCCTCTTACAGGACAAGGACACAACTCTCGCCCAACAAGCCTCGCTCAACGCCAACACCCCTCCTCCTCCCATCCCCTCGCCAATCTCTTCTCTCCTGTCGTCCTAGGAGGAAGTACAAGCATTCCTCACGAAACATCAACACCTCCTAGTACCCATTGGCATTACCCCAGGAAAGAAGGGAGACGGCACCACACGTCTACTCTACGAAAACCTAAACGGGATCTCGACAAACGTTGTAGGTAACTATAAGACACAAAAAATTATGAGTATAATCGACTCCTTGGAAATTGATCTCTCCGCCTTTAACAAACACAAAATTAACTTTCTCCACCAAAATAACAAAAGATGCGGTCTGACCAATCTCTTCAATGGCGGCGAACCGTCAACCCGAGCAACAGGCGGAAATATTAAACACCGTTGCCAG
>JABMIG010000631.1:0-12440 GCA_013187285.1 Cyclotella cryptica | reverse complement strand
AAAAAATTCAATTCCACAGCATAAGTTATTTGAGGCACAGTCCATTGTATTCTCAATACAATGATAAGCGTGGGACTAGCTGTTCTTGTTGTCATGTTTTTACCTATTGTACATGTCTATGACAAAGATTTGTCTAATCAATACTTAAGTTCCATGGCTTGATCCCAGGAAGAAGAAAAACAGTGCTATCAAGAAAACTGAGACTAACAAAGAAGTATGTATATTATTTGATGAACGTTGAAGAGAGTGACTAAAGCCAAGGTTTTAGGCCTTAGCAAGTATGTCACATCCCACAGGTAGCTTCCATGACCAGAGGCTTACCATGTTGTGCACATTTTGTGAGGTCTGATGCTTGATGATGTGGTTGCTTCCAACATGAAGAAATGCTAGGTTCTCTTTCTGAGAATTCTGCATCCAATTGAAGTGAATGTGAATGGTTTTCCAACCTGAACAAACCACCCAGTTGGTTGTGTTAGGCACATTTTGAAAGAAGATATGCTAAAGTAAGGATGCCCAACCAATGTAGGGATGGTGCGTTAGTTACCTATTGGATCAAAACAACAATAGTGGTAGCAAAATTATGATCCATTTGATGTCCCAGCAATGGTCTGGAACCATGGGGCTGCCTTCACCACTCAACACATTAATGATACACAGTATTTCTTCTGTATTGTGGCCATGTATTTTGTTCCCCTTGATGGCAAGCCTTGCTCTTCCACACTTCAAAAGACACTGTTAATTGAAGAATAAAGAGAGAATATCTCATTCCCCCAATCCCCCAGAGGATAATTCAAAAACACCTTATGACATGAGGTGGCGTTCCATGTCTTCATCGAGGGAAATGGAAAAAGGAGATGAAGCACACAAACAACCATCATCTGATCAAAGTTGTGGAATTACCTGTGTTTGTGCGTTCTTTGAGGCCTGGATGCAATTCAATGGTGAGCATGCCATTGACATGGGTTTGTTCAACGGGATACTTAGTTTGGTCATTCAATATCTTCCGAACTTGCTGACCAGGAGCATTGTCATATTGACATTTCTTTTGATTGACTTGCTACTGTTGGCAGCACTTCTAAGTTTTCCAGTCCACAGTTAGCGCAGAACACTCAAGAACATGCTTTGACAAAATACAAGGACCCATTACATGCAACACAATGTGATGGCCAATGTTACTTGTATGACATGCGTGGTAGTTGCCAAAACCTGCCCCACAATGTCTTTGGCTTGGGTGCAGTTATGGAGCATTTACAAGGCATATTGCCCAGTCTGTTGTACATATGTTTGCAAAATGAATTTGATTACAGGTTCTTACAAGTGTTTGGACATCCTAAAAGTCTAAACTGCAGATGAACAATAGAAATATCCCTTTAGTGAACTTGCCAACTTGCATGATGCACAACACACCAGGTGGGGGTACGTAGTAAATCAGCATTATACAAGGTCAGAAATGTGGTGCAAGTTTTTGCTGCTGTCAGTTCTTAGTTCTTACCAACTCAATAAAGTTTGATGAGGTGGAAAATGGGACCCAACAATGTGGTTGAGTTAATGGAAGTCTGGCAACAGTGCTTCCAGTGGAGCCCATGGCTGATGAAAAAATGGCCAATGTTCAAGCAAGATTCTGAGCAAATTTGAGACCTTCATGACATCAAATATAATGAATTAAGAGCCCCCAAAAACAAGAATGCAGACCACATGGATAACAGCAGCAAGCAACATCATTGTAGCACAAGAGAGTCTCCCTGCCTCCTCCTCTCCCCACATGCAAACGAGTTCACCATCAGTGGAAGCATCCAGAAAGTTCTATTTTTCCTTCTAAAGCTCACTCATTTTAATGTCGGGATTGGTTGATTGTTGCCCAAGATGTTTCTTTTGCAAATAATGTCAATATTATGATCTGGAGGCAGTATTGGCATTTGTCTATTTATTGAAGCCAATCTCAAGGAAATAAAAATTAGTGCCTTCATTGAGGGATGAAATCCTTTTAGTTCCTCCCACAAGGAACTAGTTCCTAATTGGAACTGAAAAGAACTAAATATCATGTGTTTCCTCATTCACAACAGAGTGTGTACTATACAGCACAATAGGGAACATAGTTTGGGTTGCGTGATGAGGGGGTGGATATTGGAGCTGAAATACTATTGGATCCCAGAAGTTCTTGTCATGAGCTTTAAGAAGATAAACAAAACAAAAATAAGCGGGTGTAAATGACAGATATTCAGGACCAAAGTCTTTTTTTCTTTCACCCCCTAATCAAATGCACAAACATGCTAGTGTCAAAGCAGTCATTGTGACCTACATTCCAAGTACACTGGTACTAAGAGACCTTGTTACCAACCTGGCAAAGATAAAGCTAAAATACAGGTGTACAACAAGTTAAGCCACCCAATTCAAGAAGAATGTTCATGGGATGTGTAATAACGAAGACATTAAAATAGACATGGTACAAACTCTTCCCTCAATCTAGGCTAAGGTAGTCAAGGAAGGTCAATTATGCAGATGATCCCAATGCTTAATTGAAATTGTTGGGATAATTTGTGTTAGCAACTGGATGCATAGATGTATGCAATGTTGAAACATGTGGACAGCTTCTTGTGTATATAATTATTTTGATGCATCTCAAAGAAACACACTTGATTTTCTGATGAACTGCACTATGACCAGGGAGTCCGTAAGTTTTCTCTGATATTACAGACAGCCCCTCCTGACCATATCCACATTGATTACTATGTCCAACTATTGTCTGTAATGCTGTTCGTAAACCCCCATTATTTTTTTGCTGCCTCATGTTAAATTGGTTCTTCATCATATTACAGATAGAATTAAAGACAACACCCCGATTTTTACACAAATTACAGACAACACAAGAAAAGTGAGTATAATTTACATGCCTGCAATCATAAAAATTATATGATGATCTGTAATATTACACACAACATTACAGACAGTATGGTATAATTGATGGGCAAGGTGAGAGTACACAAATATGACTTGCTTTGCTTTAGAAAAATGCTTTTTTCATCAATATTGCTACTATTAGATGGTACCCGAATGACTATTTGACAGTACATGTATGTAGAAATTTCCTTTAAGATACCACAAAATCACCAACAATGCAAATTCACTACTACTTACAACTTGTTTTGCCTTATACAACATTGATCTGGGCTGAAAACCAATTATATTACAACTACATGTACTGATATTCCTAACTGGCTCAAATCAAAAACAATTCATCAAGCAACTGAAAAATGCTATTACACACAGCCACTGACTATTTTTGGGACAGTGACATCCACGGAAAATGTTGCACCCATGACGGATGACTGTCCATTTGGGAATGGAAGCAACCGTAAGTCCGGCAAGTGACCCAGAATGTGATGTGAGATTGGAAGTGTGGCTTGCGTAAGGGAGAGGTTGCGTGGAAATTTTAGGATTTGCAAGTCTTAGTATATAGATGTATAAATAATTTGGAGGCTGAAGCCTCATTTCAAGTGAGTGGCCAGGAATAAGCAATGTTGCGCTTTAGTTGTTAACAGTTAATGAGGTCAGAACCAATTAAAAAGTTTTATGTAACAGATTAAATTAGAGTGCAAGCTATCATGATTTCGGCCAATCGCCTAGGTTATGATGTAATGGGAATGCACAAGTGTGTTTGTTGAGTATTGCATAAAGTGTGTATTGATGAGATGAAATGTTTTTCCAATGAGCTGCTATTGTAATTCTGGCCAATGGCCTAGGTTACGGTGTCACAGGAACCCATGAGTGTGTATGTTGATTAGTGCACAAAATTGTACTGAATAGCTTATGTTTATATGCATTTTCCAATGCACAGAAGATATTTAGTATCTGTTAAGCTTATTTTCTGTCAGATGCTTGACTATTTTGACATTGCCACTATCTTTGTTGCTGTTTCCAGTGGATTCTTCATGAAGAAAAGCATCTATATGAACGAGGAATTTCAAGTCTCAAGCTTTCTTGAAGTCAGTGACAGATTAATTTTGCATAGTGTGATTCCACTATTTAAATCAGAAACAAACCTGAGCACTTCAACCAAAGTGGTACACAATAATGTCAAGTCAATGTGTTTGGTTTGAAGAAGGATAGGTTCATAAATAAGTTGTGTGAACTCCTTATCAACATTGATGTACAGGACTTCACATTCCTGTTGACATTGCGACAAATGCTCCAAGTGAGTTAAGGGCATGCTGAGGAGATGCGGTAACTTCTTCAAGGTGAGCAGTATTAGCAATATCTTTGCTTTGGAATCATGTGCAAGTTTCAGAGTACTTTTAGTAAGTGATCTTTACGGAAGTTGGCAGGCAAAAGTGGGCCATCAACAAGGCATCTTTTGGCTTTGAAGGCATCGTTGAAGTCACCCAATTGGAGGTTCCATACATGTTCAAGTACAGATGTTGCAAACACATCTGTGCCAATAGGATCTTCAATCTGTGGAATCTCAATGCTGTCCAAGATGTGTCTATGGTTTTGGTGACCTTGGCCCTGAGGTTCGAGAAAGTCTTGAAAGCATACTAATTTGTTCTAAGTCTGTGTTTCAGCTGTCGATCCTGATGATGTTGTCAATGACTTGATCAAGCATGTGTACAATGGAAGAAGTGACATTATTTTTGAGCAGGATGAGCTTTTCTGAGGAAGGCTTTTTGCATTTGTTGTGCGGATCTTTGACAGGTGGTAGTGGTTTGGAGATGTCTATGAGGGGTTTTCCCATTATAGGTTTGTACTGGGACCGGACGAATTCTTTCTCATGCTTCCAAGGCTTCAATTCAGATTCTTGAATGTTTCATGGCTTGAATACCAGGACGAAGAAAGGCACACTGTGTGTTTGTCGTAACAGTTTGAGACCTCTGATCTTAGTAAGTCTTTCATTGATTTATGGAGGTTCTGAATCTGTAGTCATACGCACATTGTCCAAAGTGTACTGGATTAGACCTGGAAGCAGTTCACGGCAAGTATCTATCATTGATATATTCTATGATCTTGTAAAGGAGTGTCAAAATATCTGGTAGCAAGGAGGAGACTCTGAAATACCTTTGATAGAGGACTTTTCGTGCATGAACCCTGTCTACAGCTTTACCTCTGGACTTCATGAGAACTTGATATACAGGAGCAATGGCCTGGATATCTGTCTTAGTACAATCTGTTTTGTGACACCATACTTGTAGAAGATCATGAAGTTGTGGACAAATGTCTTCGACAGACTCTGGAAGATAGGGCTTGAGACCACTTCGAAAGATATCAAAGAAATCACCACAAACATTTTTTGTAGTATAAAGTGATAATGCATTGGAATGTATGAGCAATCTTCCTTGTTACTAACTGTTTCATTTTTTTCTTTGATGTATCTGGCGTCATGCAGGTTGATGGTGTATATTCTCAGAGACAAATCGATGAACGCTTAGAAAGAGAAAAGAAGTGTTGTCGGCAATCGGTTTTCCGGTGAGTGACCAAATTTAAATGGTGATAATAACATTAACGACACTGCATACAAATTGTGATTTGGGTTAAGGACCATAAACACGAGTTGATACAAGCGTTGGTCAGCATTTACTCAAGTTGTAATATGTGTCCGGGACAGAGAAGTTGATGGTGCCATTGCACTGAGTGCTGCGGCAAGGGAATTCAACTGACCCTTGAACTGTCACGGGGTGGTATCTGTGGCCTTTGTTTTCTTAGGGGAAGCGGGATATTGCTGTGCATAGATTAGGGGTTTTTGGTGAAGATTGTGTGTCTTGATGTTTGTCAGGATGGTTGAAAGCGGAGCCGATGAGGTACGCAATCAGACAGCTGCTCCAATTAAATGAGATTTGTGTAAGTTGAAATATAGTGTTTTGGTGGGTATGACATCTTTGTACCACACAGGCCCAGCACGGTGTATGAGATGGGTTTGGGTGGATGTGGATGTAGGTCAGCAGTGATCTGGCTTTGGGTGATTTGGTTTCCTTGAGACTGACATTTCTGAATGCTGCATAAAGGCAGTTGAAGGTTTTGATGACGCAATGTAATGAGCAAGTTGATCTTGGGATAGTCATGAGAGAAAAGAGATGATGCTCCAATCAAGAATCAAGATATATTTTTTCCTCAAAGTGCCAGCGGTACTTAAATCATGTATGCTGGTATGCAATTACTTGTTGGAGGATCACATGAAAGAATGTGTGGATGCGTAGATGCTGCAGACATGGACTAGAGATTATATGATGATATAATCCTTGGCAATACCACGGTCATTGATCATGGCATGTTCAGGAATAAGGTCATCTTTGGGATCTGTGCTATCAAGGTGGAAAGAAACATCAAGTCTCTGTGATTTTCAAAAACTAACGCACTTAGAGATTCATTGTCAGATGTATGACTTTCTTGCACATATCCCAAGACTCCTCCCAGAGTAGAGCTCTAGATTTCCTGGATCCTGTATTACTTTTTGAACAAAAACATTCATAGAAGACTTGTTTTGTCATGATATTAATGGTGTAATGAATTTGGCTCTTGTTCACCTAAATCACACACAAATTGCATTTTAGATGTCACTCGATAGCCAGAACTTATTTTATTTCACAAATTACTTCTTTTTTCTCAACATACTCATCTTCAAGAGTTGATTTGGCACCATTAGGTTATGTTGATTTCAATGCCATTCAGCATTGACTAATAGAGGAATGTGTACGTGAAAGCCATTCTTTCTGTTCATTACGGTTAAGAAGATTTCACTCTAACAGATTTTCAATTCTGTTTTTGATATAAAGGCTGAAAAGTTTATATCAAAACACAATGGATTTTTTATAGAACCGAGAGAGATTTAGTAAATACTACCAGTGATAGGTTTTAGAACCAAATTAATAATGCAAAAAACATTTTCACAAAAATACAGCTATAATTTAAAATATTGTTGAAAAGTACAACAGGGAAGGTGACAAGTTTAGCACACAGTTTGTGAGAAAGGACACAAAGAAAGACAGTTTTGAGTTTTTGAATTTGTGATAAGATCCGTAGATTTGAGAGATGGGGTGTGCACCATGTTTTTGGTGTCAGTTTTTGTGGAGATCCCCTAACAGTTGATATCTCAACTACCAGAGTTGACACTGACACAACACCTATACCAAGTAAATTCTTGCTGACTGCCCTTCTTGAGTTGGTGCAATAACCGCACCAGATCAATATATGTCCTAAGTATGTAAAAATCTTTGACATAAAATGTGAAAAATGATTGCAAGATGTGTCTACAGCCATGCTGATAATAGACCAGAGTTGTGAAATGAACATTTGTTGAAAACTTGTATAACTGATTATTTTTGTCTATTTTTTCATCTTGGGGTCATAGTTGCAGTCACCACCTTTGCTATTGCACAGAGGACAAAGTGGAAAATTTTCCAGCCATATTCGTTCATGATTGTATGCAGAAAAAGTCTCAGCATATTAAACCATTGTCAAACCCTCAAATCCAAGTTGGAAGTTACTGTGGTTAATGGGAATTTGTGGAGAGTAACGAGTAAGTAGTAAGCAAGTACAATACCGACCGAGAATACCACGTGAGGATGACATTTCTACCTACATGTATTTACGTAATCATTGCGTAAATACATGCTCTACCTGGACAACTTGAAACACGAAACACAGACGCCATCTTGTCGATGCTAGAGAGGTTGCGGGACGGAAGGGGAGCGATGTGAATGGACACGCAGGCTTACTGCAGAACCGTACAGAAAAGGGATTCATCCTCAAGAAATGGAAACAACGAACAAGCGAATCACTGCATCAGAAGTCGCATATCAATAGCACAACAACGTCCAGGTTAGAACGAGAGAGCTCACCACACTGTTTGACCGAGCACCGAGTGGTAGCCGAACTCGTGACATGATGGTTTCTGAAGCTTCGGGTGGTGCAGAAGTGTCAGTGGTCCCGCCATCCTCGTCAAACAAGAACGGCACGGCGTCAGCCAACGCAAAGTCCAACTCGACAGTCAAAGGCGGAAAAATGAGCGTCTCCGATTTCGTCTCTTCGTCATTTGCGAGGTTTGAGGCGGAATACGGGCCCTCCTTGGTTGAAGTCAGCGCAGGGAGCGAGGCTTCGAGGCTTCTAGCCTCCAGACACAACAAGAACAACAACGGAAATACCGCCACAAAAGGTTCAATCGGCGAGGACAACAACACCGACAACGAAGGAAGCACGGCGGATGAAGAAGACGAAGAAGAACCTTTCTGGTCTCTCCTTTTGACGCTTTACCTCCCCCTCCTGCTTTTTGGCCTCCGACGCTCCACCTTTGGTACATTTTCCTTCCTTCGCACCTTTCTCCTCGGCCACGTGTTGCGATTTCTCATATCCTTTATTCTATTTAGCATCCCCACATCTTTCAGTGAAAGATTTGACAAGTGGTGGGGGCACGTTGTGCAGATCTATTGGGTGCAGCATGTCTTGTGGGCTATTACGGGCGAGGACAGATTTCACCCCCATTATCATAACCACCACCTTCATAATTCGGGGAGTATTAGTCATTATCAGTGTTGTAATGAGGGGAATTCTTCGGGGGCTTTGTCCGTGGGTGCAATGCCAGTGAATAGTGCCAGTAGGAGGGGTTTTAATCCGGATCATGTTTGGCCGCCTCCGGGTTTGACATTATTGACTTTGATCACTGTGGTTGCCTTTGTGGTCCACCCCGATGGTCTTACGTGGATCATGTTGGGAAAATTAGTGTGAGTATTATTTTACCGCTTGCGTTAGTTTTTTCTACAGTGTTCCCGGCTTGTGCTCACTTGTCGCATGGCCTCTTCAATTTCAACGAATAGTGACGGGGTCGCTTATGTTTTGCAACTGATTTCTTTCGGCCTCGTAATGCTAAGAGACGAGCCAATATACACAATCGCCGCAGCTGCATCTCTCTTTGGTTTGGTTCTGCTCGGTGGCGTGATACATCGGACGCTCTCGTCGAAAACACAGCGGAATGCCTCCCAGGCTGAAGACGGCGGAGTATCTTCCTCGTCTCGTAAAACGAAAAAGGGTAAAAAAGGGAAAAGTGGTCGTCACGGCCATCACAATACCTCACGAGGTAGGGGGAAAGTCAGAGGGGGGCATTTCAGATCTGCAAAAGATTTATATGACTCGCCTACTAGACACCGATCCCGATCTAGGTCGTTACCCCGATCAGAGGAAGACACTCATAAGAATGAGTGCAAAGCATCCCAAGCGGCAGATGACTCCGTGTCGAATGACTTCGATGGGAGCAATCCTCTTCCGAAAGCATCGGCCAGGGAATCTCGTGACAGCGTTGTGTCTCTTGATAGCCAAACATCACCATTTCTATCACAAAATTCGCTTTCGAAATTGCGTCCTTATTCGGTCGACTCGTCTTTGCCTCAGTTGTCAGATGATGTTTCTTCCTGCTCTTCAATAGCGGGATCATTAATTGAAGTACCAGGGAGCAAACCCTTGAAATGCGTGCTAGAGGATGCAGATAACAATCTCAATCGTCGAAAAAGTAAGCACAGTGCAAAGCGTGACAAAATTCCGGCTACGTCCGGTACCCAATCCCCTGCTCCTCAATCATCCGCAACAAGAGCACCTCCAGGTTTTATCGCAAATGATCTTACAATGACTCCGTCCCGTGTATCGCCATTAACTGTATCCAATCCTTCTTCATCTCCTTATAAGATAAGTGGCAGCTCGTCAATTTCACCTATTCGAAAAGCAGTTAGTCGCCCGACACCCCCTACTGCCAAGACATCTTATGATGGCAGCCACTCAGTGCAACATGCGTCACGTACCCGAGCACGCACCACCGATGGAATAATAAAGCATCCATACTCTGCCCCGCTATCCCAGAATGTTATCGCCTCAGCCAAGTCGCCTGTCCATTTCCAGTCACCATCTCTCAACCAACCCCCCGGAATCGTACGCTACGGTCTTCCCGACTATTCGGCTTATGCCCAAAGTGATAACCGTTACGATCCCAGGAAAATTGAACTTGCAGCGTTTCTGGCTCGTGTAGGTCTCGTTGGATCTGCCTGTGCGGATCTTCTCAGAGATATATTTGATGTTGACGCCCTCGCAGCTCTGACTCCCGAACAACTCTTCGCGTACAGCATTGGGAGCGAAAAGCAGATGGAAATAGCTGTGTTATTGAAGGCACGCCAATTGTCTTTGCAACAGCAGCAGCAAATGCGCCACGTGCCACAATCGCACCACAAGCTTAAAGCGGCATCCACATCTGTGATTCGTCCTCCGCCCGGGCTTGGTTTTACTTGCACCGCTGCGGCATCTGAACCAGGTGTTGCTGCATTGCCAAACGCACCGGTGTCTCCTACCACAAGACCACTGTCCCAGGCTCGTTCTTTTGCTCCTGATTCTTCTTCACGTTTTCTGTTGTCATCTCCGGTGTCTTCCACCTATGGAGGTGATGGTTCCAGCAAATTTACGCTTCAGTCACTCCGCTCCACAGCAAACAACTCAATGCTCACAGGGCAAGTCACAGATCTGTTGATGCAGGGCAGTTTCTGCCACAACAGTTCTCCACTCCCTCTCCCCATCGGTTCCCGCCTTCTTTCATCCATTGATCGTTCTGAACCATTGCAAACTGACGACGAAAAAATTGACGCAGATCTTCGACAGCTTGGAGATCGGATGGTTGGAAGCATTTTAGATTTCTAGGGATTCTCGTGGGTCCTAAATTGAATTGTGCTTCACATGCAGAGTCCTAAAGCCGGGACATAAATTATTGAACATCACTGAAACGCAAGTCTTCGTTGCTGTGCGATAATCGTCTATGTATGAACTACCTCATTCCTCTTAAGCAACTCAATTTATAAAAGGATACCTTTCTTTGTTGTTTAGACACTGAACTGAGTATTACTGAGTATCAAGGCATGCACACTTGCATACAAGACAGACCATTCAATTTTAAACAGTAAACACAATGAAAGCCTGCACGAAAATGGGTGATTTGTCTTTTCTCTTGCAGCTATGGTGTGGTTCACATTGCTGGAAGGACCTTCCCAATGCGAGCAAATGCTGTGATGTCTAAATTTTGTCGAAAACACATAAGAAACAAGACCGAGTCCAATGTTTCGTATTTTTGTTGTTGTTGCAAATAAGTGCCAATTGGAACGCTATATGGTACCAGATCTGGAAGGAACTCGACTTTCAAATTTTACTGGGCAAAGGATCAGTAATAATCAATGGGAACAAAGGATACTAATCTTGATTTTCTTGCAATCAGCAATTCTGTGAGAAAAAGTCACCGTCAATCGGCAGTTGTATGGACCGTGCAAGTGATCTGTCTTGCCCAAAATAAAATCGCTACTGATTGAACAATTAACCCATGCAATGGGCCCCCTCAATTGTTCAGTAACACCACGCACACATGATGGGTTTACAGTCAATTGAGGTGACTTGTGACTTGTGGAAAGCCCACAGTGAAAGCACAGTGAGTTGCAGTGATCGTGCAGTGATTGTTTGGTGAGCACTGAGATTGTGGTGATCTTACGGTGTGACTCTGTGGGTCTGCTGTAAAGTAGTTGTACTTGTTACCAGAGGTCAAGTTTTCTCAGTATGTATGATGTAGCGTAGGGCCTACAACTTGCTGTAGACTTGAGGTGAATTTCGGTAAACTTGCGGTGATGCTGTGGTCTTTTGCGGTAAACTTGTATAATACTGTGGTAAGACTGCGGTAAGCAGATGTTGCATATGTGGTGCACTTGTGGTGCTTTGTGTCACACGTTGCACTTGAACCAGTAAGTAATGGGTTCATGACATAGGCCAAGAATTAGCCCATTTTTGTACCCATTGGTACAAAATACAAAAGGAACATCCTCAGGACTCCCCAGGCGGAAAGTCCACTGCCCCTGATCCAAAAGGCAAGGACTCCCCAACATTGGAGTCCACCGCCCTGGTCCAAAAGGCTAGGACTCCCCACCACAGGAGTCCACTGCCCTATGGGCTCCTGAACACCAGAGTCCATAGCCCCTTCAATTGGGAAATGTGTGTAGAATCTACACACATTTCGTTTGCATCACTTGGATTGGAAGAGCAGCTCCACTGCCCTTCCATCCTCACAACTAGAGCAAAGTAAGCTCATAAAATAGAAACTTCGACCCCCTGTCGAAACTACCTTTAATTTTCGCATGATATTTATTTTGCGACGATACGGCTCAGGTCACTGTCTTAAGATAGCCGTGGTGCAACCTTAGCGCACGGAAGCCAACGACATCCAACCCCTCCGACACGAGGTAAGCTAAATATTTTTTGATCGCAAGCAGCAATTTTAACTTTTTGGATTCATTTTGTGATAGAGAATTCTCGCGAATTAGTTGGAAGCAAGACTTTCAAGAAATAAAAGTAAAAGAAGAAAAATTTAAAAATTTAAAAATAAAAAATAAAAAATAAAAAATAAAAAAAACATTTTCGAGCTAACCTCCACAGGGCACCCAAGACCT